>LR132189.1:0-44237 GCA_900634815.1 Paradendryphiella salina | reverse complement strand
GGAGACTCTAACAGTTGGTGAGGTATCTGACTTAATTGCTAAAAAGGAGGGTGGTAGGCGTGAGGACAGCAAGACGCCTGCGAAGAGGGTGCGCGCAGAGAGGCGCTGCGGCCGTTACAGCGAGACTGGGCACAACTCCCGCACCTGCAAGGCAAAAATAGAGGATGTAGATGATAGCGGCGCTTCTGAATAATCCTATAGTATTGCGTATAGTATAGTAATTTGATGTAGTGTTGTGCTGCGTCGCTGCGCGTGCGCTGCGCTGGTGTTTGGTGGGGCGCTCACTTATGAACCACGTTATGCTAAACGCAACTAGCCACACAGTCATACTGGCAGCCCACCTGGGGATTGGCCCGTCTCGCTAAATCAGGTTAGTCGGGACGCCTTATTTGCATCATCGTACTGGTAGCCGACAAGGCAAGTCGCGACACTGCCACCAAAAGATGCACATTCACATTCCACCTTGCTTCTACTCCCAAAGAATGCGCTTGCATTTATCGGCATCTCTGTGTATTCTCGAGTGGAGACAGCGCAGCAGTGTCTTAGCATTGCAATAATCACACCTGCAGTTACCGGACACGAAAAATATGGACGATCTCCTCCCGTCCTACGAAAGTGTTACGCAACGTGACCCATGGATACTTATCGCTCCCTACTTACCTTCCGAGGACTTGTGCTCTGCAGCGTTGGTCAGCCGAAAATGGCATGAGACCTTTACTCCTAATCTTTGGGGAAGTCCGGCGTCGCATTTTGGCGTGCAGAACGATACTGTATATGGTATGGTTGAGGAATCAAAAAAGTAGTTACAGATACTGACTCGTGGTAGTGGCGCTTACAAGATTCAAACGCACCCTACCGTACGTGCGACCCGCTGTGCGAGAGCTCACCCATACTTTGCGTTTCCCTCCCGCACACACAGAGCTTTACGATGGACCACACGCAGAATGGCTTCGAGACTGTCTTGAGCATCTGCCTCGTTTGCAATGCTTGATTGTCGACGGGCTTCCATTTTTCGACCACGCATGTCTCCTCAGTTTGCGGTATCCAAGCCTACGACAGAAATTGATGCAACCAAACGCTTTTCCCGTCTTCAGCTTGCGACTATTAGACGCCTCAGGGTGCACGAATGCCACTTCGACGGGTCTCGCGGAAGCTCTGCCCCACTTTCCGGATCTTGTTTCCCTAGATCTATCGAAAACTGCAGCTGCCAAGGACAAAGCGGTGCTGGCCGCATTCACATACCTCCGCAATTTGCGCGTCCTAAATTTACGGGGACTAGGCTTGAAGGATGGCGACTTTTCGGTAGTCGCGCATGCAATCAGAAGTCGAGTCAGAAGCCTTGACATAAGCGACAATTATTTGACGGATTCCAGCACGCGACTTCTGCTTGAACTTTGCCTGAAGGAGACGATAATTGCCCCTCATACTTATCGGGGACCTTTGGCACCTGCTGAGCATGAGCAGTTGGGTAATGAGCTGGATTCTTTCGAGACCGAAAACCTGGTGGACCATCTACGCAAAAAGCTCACTGAAGGTTTTGTCGGCAGCCTCACGATAGAAGAGACGAGAGATGTGGGGATATCACATCTTTACCTATCGAAAAACTGCATCACGATTGAAGGAATCTCAGGGTTGCTGCGATCAGGGCGTCTGCAGGTCCTGGATGCAGGCATATTGCCTGCCACAATCAGAAATCCTTACCCTGCAGACCCAGGTGCTGGAGAAGACGACATGGAATTACCCAGCGCAGCAAAGTTGATACCTGTGTTGTCTGAATATGCGTCGCATAAGCTGAGGTATGTCAGACTCAATTATCGGGTACTAACGGAAGATGCACCTCTCGAGGTGACAGCTTCGCCTCGTACGGAACTTTGCAGTGACCTCGGAGTTTATAAACCTTCAGACGCTCATGAGCTTGAGGCTATTGAGCCACCAACGCCTGAGCTTAACTCAGAAATCACCGCCATTCACGAGATTTCAGGGGATTCATCACACCCTGTTGAGCTGCCTAATTCGTTCCCATGGTTGGATCCCCATCACGGCCCTTCCAGCGCAAATGATGATCGCGGGATGAGGGCCTCAAGAAGTCCAGCCATCAGTATTACCTCATCATCATCGCTCATCAAGCGAGGTCCTGCATACGCTCCAGAGCCGGTACTAGTAGACTCGCCACTGAGTCCGGCCAGCCTTCTTCAGCAAAGCGACGAGAATAGCAGACCTATTTTGAGGAGAGATTTGCTTGAAGCACAAGGGGGTCTGACGCCCACGTCCGCCCATAACATGCCACCTTCGCCAGCCACGAGTACCGTAGTGAGGTCACGAGGAAATTCCTTCTACTACATTGAAGATAGGAAAGCCCGGCTAGAACATCGCCAGTCTCAAGAGAATTGCCTGCATCCAGGGATGCTTCCGAATCTGCACACTTTAGTATTGACTGAAGTACCTGTGACTGCTGACAAGTACGTCGTAGATCGGATTATTCGATTCATCAAAGACGCAGCCGAAGAAGTACAAATTGCGAGACAACGAGCAAGACATACTTATGTACTTCCCCCAGGACGCAGGCGCGCTGTGGCTGAAGTGGAGTATGCACGCAGTCTGTTTGGCCTGAAACGGGTAGTACTGGAGATGGCTTCTCCGCAATCGGCACCCAAAAAGATATCTACTAGCTGGCGGGCGTATCCCACGAAGTCGACTACTCAAGATGCGGATTCGGAAGTGTTCTGGGAGGCAGCGTCGCATGACTTTTCCTTCTTCGGCGACGAGGAGTGCGGACTGCCCGATGGAGAAGCTGGTCGCACCCTCCCCTTAGCTGCTATGAGTGGACTTGAGCTGGCCCCCAGTCGCAACCAACCGCTCTCTGAGCCAAGGGAGCCCAGACGTGATTCTGATGTGGGAAGGCTGTTTGACGTAGTGGGAGAAATTGGCAAGTTCCGAAAAGAAAGGAAAGCTGCCTACACCAACCTAGTGCGCACGGGCAAGGCTGACCCTGAGGTCGAGGGATATTGGCCTGGTAACGTTACTGTGCTGAGGAAGCCAAATCATGCAGAGGCTGGAGAAGTTGATTGCTATGGTAATCGCTACGAGTCGGGATGGTACTATCGATGATGGCTACCATGGCGTAAGGAAAGCACCACCCACCACAAACACCTCGATTCAGCTCTTTACAGTGCCTGCCTTTTCATTCGTCACTATTTACTGCCTTCTGGAGTCATGGAAGGTCCAACCCAGCTTTCCTGCAGGCCCACCCATATCTTGGGTCGTACCACCAATCAACTCGCTCACCGATTTCTGTGGCCAGTGTAGTGGGCTGACCCCGCGCATGGACAGCGCCCTCCTAATCTTTTGGCTGCCTGGAATTACGATAGCCTTGATCGCTTCTTGGTCTATGTGCGCAATGCCACCCGGGGGCGTTGTCTTTCGTAACGTTCTGGCCTTCCCTCTCTTCTTTGTTCTGGTACTGTATACGCCCCGAGCGCTAATTGCGCACACTCCGTAACTGCTACGACAGACTGCATCGACGCAGAGCTGACGGTGCCTTCATTATACCGAAATCCCCTCCGCTTACGGCCTAGCACTCCGCCGTGGATGTCGCCACCCGTAATTTAATCATGGGTCAGCTTTGGAGCAGTCATGCAGAGTCCTTGGCAAGGCATGCACAACAGAGAAAGACGAGGATTCTCACAACACAGAGACCAGGTCGGTCTAGTAAACACGGACGATACAGAAGCGCAGCCAGTATTTCCGAGTTGAGTCATTCCAAAAGCAAGCATAGACCCCCAAGGCGACAAGATAGTCACCATCACCATGGTTTAGAGGCTACCACCAATGGTAAAAAGGAATGCACCATCTGCACAAATATGCTCTCCCTTGGTCACTTCCCCGCTCGTCTTCCAACGGCAGAATGCACTCACGAGATCAACGTATGCCGGCGCTGTCTGCGAACCTGGACAGAATTGCAATTCCGCACCAAGATGTGGGATTCAATTCAATGTCCCATCTGCTCATCTCCTCTTCAACCCTCCGACATGCGCGACTTCGCACCAAGTGGCGTTTTGAAGCGGTATGCTTGGCGCCCTTCTCCCCTCCCCCTTCTTTCCACACCTCAACTAACACCGTGACCGCTTCCTCCAGCTACCTCACCCTCAGCACACGCGCAGCCCTGGAAGCGCATCCAGGCTTCACCTGGTGCGGTCTCCAATCGTGTCCGTCAGGCCAGGTGCACGCCAGCGACACGCCCAAGTTCCGGTGCAAGGCGTGCAAGAGGGCGCACTGCGTGGTGCATCATGTCAAGTGGCACAAGGGTGAGACGTGCAAGGAATACGAGTACAGGACCAATGCGTCGTATAAGGCGGAAGAAGAGGAAGCGAGTAGAAAGGTGCTGGAGTTGACGACGAAAACGTGTCCGGGGTGTGGGAGGAGCGTGGAGAAGATCGATGGGTGTGATCACATGGAGTGTGAGTTCCCCGTTCTTTTCTTCTTTTTCTTTTGGATTCGAATGAATGAGCTAAAGCTAACTTCGAGGAAATAGGTACGAAGTGTCGGAGTCGGTTTTGCTGGCTGTGTCTTACCAAGTACCGGAAAAAGACGAAGGGGAGATATGATGAACATTCACCGAATTGTCTGTATTACTAGACGGGAATCAATCGCATTGAGTCAGGAGATAGTGGAGAGGATACCGGAAAGAAAGGGCAGGGAAGAGTGGGGATCCCTAACCGCATACGTCTCAGACTAGAGCGACAAGCCTGTTGTTCTCACCAGATACATAACTATCATCCCCATTTCCAATGTGGAAGCAGCGTAAAACATCCAGCTCCTACCTTCGTCCTCATGCTTCAGTTTCCAACCCTTGGCATTCTCGGTGGTCAATCCGGTAGGTACATAGTCGAGCTTTGGCGCGTGTGCGAACATCTCTGCAAACTTCATTGCACGCATGGAAGCAAGGTACGGAGCCACGCAGCCAGCAAAGAAGCGACCAGAGTACGTCTGATATGTGTGCATTATCGTCGCCTTTGCGCATACATCAACAATCTTGGTGACGCGCTCATATCGACCGGCTTGGTACTCGGCGAAGAAGGCTGACAGTTCCGAGGCGGATGGGTGGCGGTTCGGAATGGACTTCAGCTCGCGTTGGAGGATGTTGCAGAGTTGAACGGCGGATTCAATAGCCGTGTTTGCTCAGAGGCCGAGGTCTGCCGTCATCTGCCCTATATCAGCGTCGATTGATAACGACATGGACTGTGTGGTCATGGTACCTTGTGAACAGAATCGCCTACGAGAACAAGTCTTCCGGCATGCTATTTGCTTAGCACGCCTTCTTCAAATGTGACGAGGCCATGTCTCGTGTTCGCCTTCCAGAGATCGCCCAAGGTTACCTTGTCCGTCATTGGCCTGTTGACATACTTCTTTGCTGCGGCTTCCATGTCTGCTTCAGTAGCTTTCGTTCTCACCGCGGGCTTCCTGTATTCGTCTTTGATGACGACGGCCCAATAAGTTTTTCCCGGTTGTGTAAAGAGTAGCCCCGCGTCATCATGCCCTAGAATGACATGGGAATCTGCTGGACCCAGGCCGAACTTTTCTTCTTGTGTACTGACGCCGAAGATCGCTTGGAATTGGCTGATCATGGCTTGTTCGTCGCTCTCAGGGATGTTTCCAGGTTCGTGTTGGGCAGCATAGTCCCACATGAGTGTTCGGACGAGGCTGGAATGAGGGTCAGCGGTTTTGCGAGAGAGCAAGAGCACCTCCGGCCCACCTATGAACTCCGTCTGCGCCAACTACCATGTCTCCTTCGACAGAGCCATCGGCCAAATGGACACTGACGCCAGTCTTTGTATGCTCTATTCTCTCAACGCGTCTGCTAGTATGAACTTTTGACTTGTCTGGTAGTGCATTGTACAAATGCGACACGCATGCCTAACGATCGAGCAGGATACTCGGTACCTCGAATCTGTAGATTGGTTAGCAACTTGTTCCTTCCTCCCAGACCCGGATGGACGAGGAGTGCCAGAGCAACATACAGTTCGTTGAGCGTACGCACAGTGTGGTCCTCGCTATTGAGCGTTCCATCTGGCTATCGGAGCACTGCGCGGCGGATGGGCGGATGTGACTTCAGTATGTTATCGAGTATGCCAAACTGATCGAAAATGCGTGCGACAGCTGGCCAGATGATCAGTGCTGCACCACGTACCGACACAATCTCGTGGTGCTTTTCGAGAACAACGTGGTCAGTTCCGGCTAGTTGGAGGGCATGTGAGAGGGACAGGCCTACGATGCCGGCGCCAACAATTATTATCCTGAAAGGCTTCTGGAATTTGGTATCTGAATAGGTCATGGTAAGGTAAATGGGAACCGAGAGGTTATTACGTGAATGGCAATCTAAGGATTGTTCGGAGAAATGGGGCTCTTAAGACGTGCTGCGCCGTATTGATCTGGAGATGGTCGGGAAGACAATAGGCGCACCCACCGATTTATGCCCTTAATGGAATACTATTGTTTGGAATTCACTTACTGTGATAGGAAAACCGAATCGTGCATGTGAACTTGCACCAGTTGTTTCGCACCATCCCGTCTTGGTAGATCTAGGCTTCCTGGGGCCTCATTGGCAACGGGTGGTTGCCCTGATGCAATAGACCTTCAGGCGCCCTACCGGTGTCACTTTGTGGTTCACGGCTATGACTAGTGCTGATGTTTCAGGCAGGCTAGACATCTGGCAGCCGCTCGTGTAAGGTCTCGGGTTGGGATGGTGTATCGCGGAAGAACCTTGGGGTTGATTGCGACATACGGAGGAACCTTGGGATGCGACTTCAGCTAGGCGCGAGCATCAGGCTCTGTAAGGAAATCACGGCGGTCGGTGTTTAGTACGAAATGTAAGTCATAGTGTTTGGTCGAGTAGTACAGACGTCAGCGTGTGGACAGATGTTGGAAAGGTTGCATGCCGCGTAATTTACAGCGATGCCTCTAGGCGTAGCAGCACGGTACCGCAATTGTTTCGGCGGATAGTTCAGGCTCTGACTGATGGCTCCAGCGCAGAGAGCCGTTCGCTTGCAGACTCGGGGATCTGGGATAGCGGATCTGCAGGCCCTACTGAGTATGATCCGAGGCCTCTGTGGAGTGAAGGGCAAGACTGCGGACTAGCGATGCAGCCCCGGAAGCCCACATGCCCCCTTGGCACACTAACCGCTTTTGGTATCACTGGTTGCACCTCTAAGCAGGCGCATCTCAGTGTCGCGTACGTCTCGGTCTCAAAGCCAACGCCCTCTGACATCGCCAACCGCCGGCTCCTGCATTGATGAACGCACTGCCCTTGGATCGCCGGGTGGATAAGCGCGTATCGTAGCTTTCACCAGATAGCAGTGGTGCTGAGCGCGTTCTTCGCGACTCCCGACCTCGCCCTTGCCAGCCTCTTGACACATTCCGCGCCCTCCTTCTCTACATGGCGTCTGTCACCGAAACACCATTATTACGCGTCAGAAGCACCCGACCTCATCGGAGACACATGTCCGATACCGAGCCACCAAGCAAACGTCGCAAATACGTACCTGGAGGCCCAGGTGGGGGCGGCCGCTACGTGGACCCCGACGGCCTCGAAACACCAGTAGGAGGGACCGGTCCTGGAGGTTTTCTGTACACTGGACCCCGCGGCCGCGTAGGACGTCTCAACGCTGAGAGACAGGGCTTATCCATATCGGCGCCCTCCCCGTCATACTCACGACCTCGACGCGAAAGGCCGCCAGCTGGACCGCGTTCCAGTTCGGCTGCCGCAGTCGCCGCCGCCGTGGCTCAAAACGATGGGTACAAGCCGCGCGAGGAGCGAAGTTGGGATGAATTTCACCCCGATCTCGACATCGACGCCGAATTCCCCGTGTATAACGCAGATCAGATTGACGGAATCAGCCCCGCCGAAAGCGCCCCATGCACCCCGTTGAACGGCTCATCCAGCGGCCAATATGCTGTCGACAGCGGTCTTTCTGCTGTGCTCGATGGTCTGCGCGCCGAACAAGTTGAGACTGCCGAGCAAGAGGATACAATGCTAGCCGTGAACGGCTCAGGCGCATTCGTCACACCGAAACGGCGTCCAGGCCGACCACCACGCAACAAAGACTCCATGCTCGCCGGGTTAGGATCACCACCTCGGCCGCGCATCAATCCCCTCCCAACCATGAATCCCCGCGAGAAGTTGAACCTACCTAAGCCGTCGGTGCGCCAAGTGGACCCGTTCAAAGAACACGAGGAAAGCGAGGGTGTCAAAGTTAACTATGTCGACAAAACCATGGCGAACATCGGTTACCAGGAGAGCGAAGTCTTTACTAGGAGCTCAGAGAACAGCCTGATCCGCCTCCCAGAAGGCTCCATCGAAGAGGACCTAGACCTGACCTTGCAGACAGAGGCCGAGGGTACTGCAGCCGCAGTCGCGGTCGGCCGCGTCGAATACGATATGGATGAACAGGACGAAAGGTGGCTAGAGGCGCTCAACATGCAGCGAAAGGAAGAAGGTGTCGAAGGTATCAAACCGGCGATATTCGAAGTCACTATTACGCAGATTGAGAAGGAGTGGCATGCTTTGGAAAAGCGTAAGTTCCACCCAAGACTAATCCGAGAGGGACATGCTTGCTGACATGCGAAAGGCATACCTAAACCGAACCCCAAACCGCCCCAGACACATCGGCCACGATCCAGTAGTGCGGCTGCCGTTAACGGTGAGCCTGCTGGGCAAGGCGAGGAACAAGACACCAAATGTGCCATTTGCGATGACGGTGATTGCGAGAATACGAATGCTATAGTATTTTGCGACGGCTGCGATCTGGCCGTACATCAAGAATGTTATGGCGTACCGTTTATCCCGGAAGGGCAATGGCTCTGCAGAAGGTGTCAGCTAGTAGGGCGCGGCACCCCTGTCAGTGAGCTTCCAGTATGTCTCATTCATATCCGATTTACTAAAGTTTCCCTAACTCTCCCAGGGCTGCATTTTTTGTCCAAACATCGACGGTGCATTCAAGCAAACCACGGCAATGAAGTGGGCGCATCTCCTGTGTGCCATGTGGATTCCAGAGGTATCCCTTGGCAATGCAACCTTCCAAGAACCAGTGCAGGATGTTGAAAAAGTTCCCAAGACTCGCTGGAAGCTGGTAAGCCTATCCCGTCTCCATTTTAATTGTAGCCAAATTAACCAAAATGCAGTCATGTTACATTTGCAAACAGAAAATGGGCGCATGCATCCAGTGCGGTCACAAGTCGTGTTTTGAGGCTTTTCATGTGACGTGCGCGCGCAGGGCCAGATTGTGCTTACGCATGAAGGCGTCACATTCAACAAATCATCAGGACTCGACTGTACTCAAGGCCTACTGCGATCGTCATACTCCATTCGATTGGAAGCGGGAGTTTGATGTGGAAAGTGCCATCGCGGATGCAAAAGCCTTTTACCGCCATACCATGCGTCATATTCGATGGCCAGATAGTCAAGCATATGCCCTCTCTATTGGTTCATCGCACGCGATGCCTTCCATCGAGGGACCGGAGGACGATACCCCGGGTTCCAGCAAGCGCAAGCGCGGACTGGCTGCAAAGTCTTGGAGACTTCCCTCGGGAGCTCCTGTCGTTCCACAGGCCGTCTATCACAATGTCGAAAACACGCTTATCAAGTTCAACGTTCGCAAACGCAAAGAGTTTGTGCAGGACGCCTGCAAATATTGGACGTTGAAGCGTGAGGCACGACGTGGTGCTGCACTCCTCAAGCGCCTCCAACTCCAAATGGAAGCTTTCTCATCCATGGAAATCACTCGTCGTAATTTCGCAGGTATGGGCGCAGCCGGCCGCCCTCGACTCCAGCGACGTATCGAATTCGCAGAGCGCCTCGAAGACGACATGGAACAGATTCGCGTGCTTTGCGAAATGGTCAAACAACGAGAGGCTGAAAAGCTCAAAGATGTACTCGTCTTGCAGCAGATTGTTGACTGCATCTACTTTCCGATTCCGCAGCTACTGCAGCCTATCCTCGCTCGAGCACAAGCGTAAGCATCCTATCTTCAATCTTGGAGATCGTTTTACTGACGTTTAATTAGATTGGACAACCGAGGTTACTTCAGCGACGGATTCAGCGAACTTCAACTCAAGCTCGATGAGAAATATTATACATCTGTACAGTCATTCAACGATGACGTGGCAGCAGTGTTGAGCGCTGAGCTCGGATTTGCCGCCGTTACGAACATTAACGACGCCGAACAACAACTGAACCAGGTTAATCACAGCAGCTTGACTTCTGAGCAGAAAGAGATGAAGAAGATAGTGAAGCGGATTACCAAGGTCTTGCAGCCCCATTTCGAGGAGGCAATTCGAAAAGAATCAGAGTTGGCTGGCAGGCCTTACGAGAAGCTGCCAGACCTCGAGACGCTCCTCAACCAGAAGCTTCAACGTAGGCCCAGTGTGCTGTCACATGACGAGAACATCCGGCAGACCACAGAGATTAATCAACCGAACATTGAACAAGCGCAGGAAGACGCTGTCGACGGAGAGGAAGTCGCCGTGATGAGGCAGAAACCCGAGGAAATGCAAATGGCACCCACCCCCGACGTCAATGCGGCAGATGCAGATCACACGCATGATGAAGCGGCAGACGACGCGGCAATCGCCCTGCAACTCGGCCAAGACGCCCTACACGTGTCTAGTAATCAATCTCGAAGCAACACACTTGCAGAAACCCACGCCCATGTCAACGGCCGACCAGAGCCACTAACTCCTCCAAGGTCTGAGAAGAACCTACTCAACCCATTGGGCAATGGCGGTGTACCGTGGTACTTTCAGACTTTCGATGTACATGGGACAACGGTATACGAAGAACGCTACACTGGTCGTGAGATACTTCGAGACATGAGTGAGGAGCTTAGTGAACTTGATGATGACGAATTGGACGGTTTGGCCGACTCGGATCCTATCCGGCCTACGGACATGCCAGACTCGAACGTAGCCGCAATTAAGAAAGCAGTGGCGCGCAAAAGGCAGAAGCGATCGAGGGGCTGGTAAATGCCTCTGCAGTGTGTTTGGTTTTTCTGTCCTACTCTTCTTGTGCATGTACACTTGGTGTCATGTTTTGTATTATCTTTGGCATTTGTATTATACCTACCTGACTGGGTAGAAGAGGAGCGACTGGCGTATGGAGTACACTTATAGCTGGAACAAGTCAACGTATGTCGACGGATTGTTTCAGCAGAGTATCTTAGCGGGGAGTGATTGGCTGGCCACCGATGTGTATGGAGTTTTGGAGGCAAGGTCAACGAAGCGTCGGACACAACAGGCCTGAATACGAATATACTTGATTAGTACGATGTGTAGTACCTGTTGTCGCTAAAGGGCCTCGTATGCAGACGCGATGGACATGGGCAGAGCCTCACTGTCCGGGAAATGGCGGTCGACTAGTAGCGTCGATGCACGTTGATGCCTTGGACAGGGCGACCAGGGCGTTGGCCGGCGGCCCCAAGCAGTTGCCTCAGTTGTAGCGACGATGGTTGCGGTTGTGATACAAATAGCATCTGGTCTCGCCCTGTACCTCCACTTCCCTTACCATCTCGTCCACTTTTACTCCACTCAGCTGCAGCACTGGTTGTTTTTAGCGTGGCGCTTACTAAGTGAGACGCGGCTACCGTCGATCAGTCCTGTCCAAAAAATCGCCCAAACTCCAGCTTCAGCAAACACCTCTCCTCAACCAACCAACTATCAACACCCGTGACCCACCGCGACATCATCACCATGGAATACGAAAACGATCAGCGCGCCTACGACGGTATGTTTGCTCGCTTGTGTCGTGGTCTGCGCAGTACTGACTGACGGTAGATGAGCCTCGCGGCTATGAACGCGATCGCAGCAGGTCACCACGTGGTGACCGTCGCGATGACGGCGCGCGCGCCCGCAGCGCCTCCCCTGGCGGTCGCGACAGCCGGTATGTTATGGCTGCGCATGCTTACCTCTTTTGATGGAACCGTTGGCTAACGTGCATGCAGTGGCCCGCCCCCAGAGAGTAGGAACGACGATGACGAGAGTCGCAACTCGGGCTCCAATCTCTTCGTCACCGGCATCCACCCTACTCTCACCGAGGACGAGGTTACGCGTCTCTTTGAGAAGTATGGCGAGGTCGAGCAGTGCAACATCATGCGCGATCCTCACACCAAGGAGTCTCGCGGCTTCGGCTTCGTAAAGATGGTCACGTCAGAGCAGGCTGACGCGGCAAAGGAGGGTCTACAAGGAGAAGTCCATCAAGGCCGCACACTCAGCATCGAGAAGGCTCGTCGTGCGCGCCCCCGTACTCCCACCCCGGGCAAGTACTACGGCCCACCCAAGCGTGGTAAGTATGCCTGCTGTTTACATTGTCCATGATGCGCTAACCGCCTCGCAGAGTTTGGCGGACGTGGCCGAGGCGGCCCTCGCTATGGCGACCGCTACTCGGATGACCGCCGCGGCGGATATGGTCGACGTGATGACTACGGCTCTCGTGGCTCACGGTACGACGACCGCGGCTACGGCGGTGGCCGTCGCGACGACTACGGCCCCCGAGGTGTTGACCGCTATGCCTCTGACCGCAGCTATGGCGGCAGGGACGGTGGACGTGATGACCGTCGCGGTGGCGGCGGCGGCGGCTACTACGACAGGCCGCCTCCACCAGCTGCTGGTGCCTACGATGCCCCTCCTCCGCGTGATGCGTATGGCGGAGGACGCTCGTACGAGGGTGACTACGATCGCTCATACCGCTAGCTCCCCAGCTGACCCAGGCAGAACCCAAACGGTACTAAGTTAGGGTTCGTATGGCTTCCTCGGTTTGGCGCCTCTTCCAGCACTTCACTTCTGTAATCCTATGACTACTTCACTGGGTTCAGTTTAATTCGGCTTTTATACGCACACGAGGGGAATGTGGTCGACAAAAGTTCATCGATATAGTTCGCAGCAGTGCAAGGTAGCACGCCCTACCATGGTCTGCCGTCTTGCAGGTCGACATGATTCTAGCCTTGATCGGCTCAGTAATTTCCTTGGAGAAACGGTTCAGCACTTCGGTAAATGCTTTTGGGGCATCGTCTATAGCCCTTGGGAGCATCAGTCATCATGATCGACACCAAATTGTACTTCTATCTACTGCCTCTCGATGCAACCTGGACGTCCAGTAACCAGTCTACACCACATTCCGCATAACCAACACTGTCTAAATACTCTCACTATCATCCACCATAATCGCGACCATGTCAGCGCAGTCCCCGACCCAGTAGCATAATCGAGCTTGAAACCATCGACTTCGGCCATTCACAGCTTTTCGCAATGTATCTTCGCACCAACATGTCAGGATGACTAGATGCACCGATGCCACCGCCCACTTGCGTGCCTCGTCTGGCGCATGTCGAAAAGTCAAGACTAGTCGTTTGGCTGTAGCGTAGCCCTCGTGCCAGAGCCCGTGACTGTAGCTTGCAAATGAGTCGTGTTTGCTCCAGGCAAACGACCATGGTGCTGCGTGTTCGAGCTCTGGCAGCAAGGTACAGCGCAAGGTGCGTGCCCCCCTCCCCAGTCTTGTGTCCCTTCCTTTTTCGTCATCCGTGCCCTCCTTTCCATCACACAGGTTTGCGACTGCGTGCCAAGTGCAAAGCCCACAGCACTTTTTCCAGGACGTTTCAAACCGATCAATGTCGTATGCTAGCCAAGGGGCATGTTCAATGGGGCTTTGGCAAATTTCATAACTAGAGCACGGTAGGTCTTTATGGAGACTTTGCACAGACATGGCAGTGCCTCCACTGCAAGACGCGACGCAAGTCTTTATAGTCTCGCTGTATTGATGCCAGACTGCGCCTCACGTTCTTAATTTGGGATTTGCGCTGCAGTCATCCGGCCAACTGCGTTTCTGGCTTCGTAGTTTCAGCTTGCCCTGTGGTCAACTAAGCAATTATTACTCAAGATCAAGTGGTAGTTTCGGACAGGGCGTGCAGCCGGGCAGCTACCGCGGTACCTCTGCATGCAGATCCGTAGGCATTCTTTGACATGACGGCAACAAACAATTCAAGCTTCGTCGTCGGTCCTCTTGTCTTCCACATTGGCGTCTTGCCTCCATGTCTGGATGCACGTGTGACGCTTGTATCTGGCTAAATCATTAAGCTGTTCTTGAGGATCTACGGGACCCGCCTGTGGTACTGACTCGAACGATGATGCAGGGCTAGATCAGTTGCGTAGGAACACAGGGGTGCGCGCCTTCATGTAGCGGGTCGTTTTCGGTGGGGGCCAAAGCGACCGACCTTCAGCCCATGTCAGTGGTTACGAACACTTGCGGCACCCCATTATGGGACCGCGATGGCTGCTGCTGCGTCTTGTGCATCACTCGTACTCACTCTCTTTCCTTGTTATCCTAGCGTTCATCTGCCTTCTAGCATTCTCTCCTTCCGGTTCCACTCCTCTCCTTGCCGTTGCTGGCGTTTGGTGATCGCTGGACACTGTGACACTTGCCCTGGATTCCCGCGCCGCGCGGCGACTCCACAGTGAGCGCAGCAAGCCCGATATTGTAAATAACTCCGTCTGATAATGGAATCATGTAGGACTCTTAGGCTTACAACGTCTCAATTCCTACCATCTACGCCCCTCCGCCTCCCTCCCGTCACTCGCTTTCCCCTTCGATCGCACCATGACCAGACGAAATGTCATTCCATTCCTCGCGCTGATCGTCGCTCTATTCATAGTCGCATTCTTTTACTCTGGTATACATACAAGTGAGGCATGGATCGAGTTACCTCAGCATGTTGGCCTTGGAGACCATGTCGGAAGCAATGAGCATCCTCACAGTACTGGCAGCGCAGACCCAACAAAAGGCACAACGAGCGACCCCGACTACGCAAATTGGAATCCAAGGCCTGTCTTTAAGCCAGGCTCGTCAATGCCTCCAGGACATAACTACACGTCGACGTTGGTCATCGCAAAGACAAAGGACGAGAATGTCGACTGGATCCTGGAAAAGATGCCTGAGCAGGAGCTGGCTGTCTACGTCGCTGATGATCCGAGTGCGCCATTACACCCGCCGAAGAACAAGGGCCACGAAGTCATGATATATCTGTCGTGGATCATCGCCAACTATGACGATCTTCCCGATGTCGCAATCTTTATGCATGCGCATCAATTGACATGGCATAACGACTTGATCCTCGGCAATGATGCACACCAACTCATAACTCGTCTCAGTCGGCCGCGCGTTTGGAGAGAGGGCTTCGTAAACATGAGATGTAGTTGGCACCCTGGTTGCCCGGATTGGATGCACCCGGGCGAAACTGAAAAGAACGACTTCAAACAGGAAGAGGTGCTTCTTGCGAAGTCTTGGAGCGAATTATTTCCCCTCGATGAAGTCCCCACGGTCCTTGCGCAGCCTTGTTGCGCCCAATTTGCTCTTTCACGAGAACGCATACAAGCGAAGCCCTACGCGCAATACGTTTGGTACCGCGATTGGCTATTCAATACACAATTACCCGATCATCTCAGCGGCCGTATCTGGGAGTACGTTTGGCAATTCGTCTTCACAGGTCAGAACATCTTCTGCCCAAAGGAACATGTCTGCTTTTGTGATCAGTATGGATCATGCTTTGGCGGCGAAGAAGGATACGATAACTTCAGCGCTCTTCACGGCGAGCTGAGCGACAATGAGAGGGAGCTTAGGGAATGGGAGAAGAAGGCAAAAGAAATAGAAGAGGTGAAAAACAAAGGCGATCAGAAGAAGTTGAAAGAACTTGAAGTGCCCAAGCCAGGAAAAGATGCGGAGTATAGAACAGAGATCGATCGCTTGAGGCCTATTGTTGATGGTTTAAAACATGATGCCGAAATCCGTGGTCGCGATCCACGGAATCGGGCGTTGGAGGCAGGAAGGGAGTGGAAAGAGGGGGATGGATTTTGATATGCATTTTGAGGTATACCAGAGTTTGGGGCGCTATAGCATATGACGTTATATATTGCGGGTTGCAGTAAGAATTGGGCGCCTGCCGGCATGCGGCTGGAAAAGGGCTTCGCTGTCCTCGAATTGAACTCTACTGTAGCGATCTGTACTACTTTATGAGCGGATCGGCAATGTGCAATGTGAATAAATGTACCAGCGTAGCATGATCCAAGCACCAAAGCAACCAGAGCCATGGTCCATCGTCCTGATCTAATCTTCGAAGAGAGAAGCACAGTGCGAGGCGTGTTTTCGCGTGGCTTATCTAATCGTTCGACCTGCAGTCAGATGCCTGCGCGGCTCTCGCCAATGCAAACAACACAAACCCACGCAGCCGCGTCGCGACACATTTTGGCCCGCTGGCCGGCTCGCCTGTCGCTCACACACGACAGCAAGCGCCAGCGTCCGGCATCAGGTGCGCAACTGTCCGCTCACTTTGTCTACCTCCTACCTCTCCATAACAAACCAAACAACGCACTTGATACACGCTTTTTGTTGCCAAACCGCGTCCCAAACATGGGCCAAACTGTACTCTTCTCTTGGGCGCAAACTATCTCCTACATTTCCTCCGATGCGCAAACCATGTCTTTCTATGCTCAAACCAAACCATGTGTCCACTTCGGTATCAATCTAGACTGTGTGGGTGCTTGCATACAAAAGAGCTTCAATGTTGCTCTCGACTCCAAGTCTCCCCGAGTCGTTCCAACCTTGTTCAAGTAGCATACGCACTTACCTTTCATTTGAAAGCCTTGATCCAAGTACTTACACTTGTACATCGACAGCCCACTTTACACCACTGCGACCGGGCTTGTTTGGCTCCAACCCCAAGGTTCCTCTGATCTCGGGGGATACGAACCACAATGACGGCAAACGCGCCATACTATCAGATGCGCTCCGGCCAGGTCATTACCACACCGAACAGTACAAACGATGCATCACCCCAACTCGTAACTGAAGAAGATGAATATGACTTGTCTGGTCCTGCTGTCGTTGCGGCGCCGCTTGATCATCATCTCAACCTACATCGATATTCCGAACACACTGCGCGACAGACGTCAACCGATCATACGCTAGAAGGGAATCACAATCTTGTGGAGTTGTTGGAGGCCGCAACAGCCGCCGGTCACGCTGCCCAGGTCATGGACATTGGCAATACAGAGAGGTCGACTGCTACACCGCAGGACAGGGGCAAGAGGAAGAGGCTCTCCGACTCTCCGGCTGAAGATATCTCGTACCAAGCAGATGAGCCTGTCCTCACTAGGAGGAGGAGACGTGGTCAGCGTACAGACCCTCAACCCGAAGATGGCGACCGTTTTATGTGCCGCGGTTCTCCAGATGGTAACGTACTGTCCTCAAGCGAATCTCTACTGAATGATGCTCGAGCTGCAGGTGTCCATTCCGCCGCTGCACTCTTCCGACGAGCCTCGGAGAAAACATCTCGCAAGTACACACGCCCGCCAATGTCGAAACTCTTCATGTCGCTTCAGCTCAGCCCCGAGAACTTCCTCCAGCTCCAGGCTTCCGCTAAGTCTTACATGCTCGACAGAGCATATCCCGAACGCCAGAATTGCGTCGGGAACCGTGGCAAGGGTGATACCGACATGGTCAAATTACGGCTCTTTAACTGCGTTCGTGATTTCCTGACCGACGGGGTGGGCGAGCAGTTCTTTGGCGAGTATGTAGATAAGCCCAGCGTAAAAAATGCGATTGAAGCTGCACGTGCGCTAGGAGAAGAAGAGGCTCCCAACGCGAGCCAACGGCTGACATGGCCAAGGGATGGCAACAAGATCATCAATCTCGTCACTCCCCTGATGAGGCGCATGGTTACAAATGAGAGACAACGACAGTATGCCATCGAGGCCAGGAAAGGAGGTTCGAAGAAGAAAGACAAGGAAAACAGTGCAGAAGCTGTCAGTCAGCAAAATGAAAACGATGGCCAAGGTGGGCTTGAACATAATTTGCAGTCAGCCTTCGACCCTAATCTCATTCATCATTTGCAATCCGCACAGGCGGACCTGTCACCAGCAATGACGCATGCAGTCCCTCCACAATATCCTTGCCGAAAAGAAACTGGTGTTGCGGGTTCGGATCAGGAGACTAAGAGCCACGGATCAACAACATCGAATGCGAAAGTAAGTGGTTCACTTGCTTCTCTTCCCATGTTTGTTCTGTATGGTAACGCTATCCAGTCACTCAGCACTAGCAGTGCTGATCCCAACCTCTCGCACATCAACGTCTTTCTCGTACGACCCTCATCCGGCGTAAAATCCTGCGTCAAGCTTGACGAGAGGCGCATCACCGCAGAACCACAAACACATCTAGCTTGGTATGACTATAACGACTTCGTTCAAGAGGCCATCTGTCTCTTGAAGATAGCCATGCGGAAGTACCCTGAGCTGAAGCTTGGGACTGTGTCTCAGGAAGAACCTGGGACGGATAACCTTCGCGGTCTCGCGGCAGCCGCTAATGCTTTGCAAAATGAGCATGTTCACCAGGAACCAAGTGTAATGGGTAGACCTTTAGGAGCGATGGATGCTCAATTACCTTCAACCGGTAACATGTCACCAAGGCTGCCATGTTCTACGTCGGCAGCCGCTCTCAGTCCCACGGTGGCTACCCATAGCGACACTGCTGCGGAGCTTCTCTCTCGCTGCGTCGTCAAGTCTATTGGGCCCGAAGGATGGCGGGAGATTCGTAGTGCCGATGACTGGTATAGCGTGCTGAGGGAGAAAGCCTTTGCCATCTGGGCGGATGGTGTTTGTAACGTACTTGTCGAAGTAGTAGGTTTTCCCGTCGTCGCAGCTTGAACTTTGGTGGGATGAGAGTCGTAGAGACGAGGTTTGACACCAAGCTCGGTTCACATTGAGGTTTTGCTCCGCATTGCACGTTAGACGCGAATTTGTGGTGTAGCTTGTATCTTTCAAAATGACGATAACACTTGGACAGCCAATTTTTTGGTTCCGAGTTCTGCCTTGTCCACGAGCGCAGCGCATGCCTCCGAGTGCGTAGTTACCAGACCATACTGTTCCATCAGTCATGCGCGGTAGTTAGTATGCGCGAAACCCCGACAACATGCTGTTGCCCCTTCGCATGTCGCACCGTGCTGTGCACTACGATAAGGCGTGTATCGGGTACCAGGGCCCGTTTTGGAGAGGGGAATATACCGCAATAGGCAAGGCGAAGAACCGAGCCGTGGATTGTAGCGAACGTCGTTCGCCCCTCAGTCACCGGGCACATGTTTAGAGAAAAGGCGACACACGCTCTATGGCCACGCTAGGTTTGAGGTTTGAGGTGGTGGTGGTGCTGCCCCTCCGACCGGAGGCGAGAAGATCGGCCCCACCTGGGTCCTTCGGCGGTTCTCCCCCCCCCTCCTTCTGTGAGTCCATTTTCCGGTTTCTAACTTTCTACTTTGGCTCCACTAATTTTGCGGTAGAATCGAGCCTGCGCTACTACTACTACTACTACTACTACTACTACTACTACTACTACTACTACTACTACTATCTTGGTCGTCTCCCAGCTGCCGAGTCGCTTGCACATACCATTCTTGTGCCCATGGGCATCTGATCTGGGTTCGCACCGACGGGAATGCTATCGCAGAGACGCTGGTTCGCACATTGAGATTCACCCTGGCATGCAGGTCACGCTGATCAGACTACATCAAAACCGCCGTCTATAATCGGCCCATCAACGGCAAAGCGGCCTTATTCGGATCACGCAAGCCCCCTGAACCGTAAGCGCATATTCGACTTCAGTACCCAACCTTCGTTTCATTTTTCCGCTGCTACGTCTTATTAGGTTGTCAAGTAACCGTACAGTGGTCGATAGTGCAAATAGTCGTACAAGTTCATCGAATCGCCAGGGCAATTCATGATATCCTCATTACAATACAAGAAATTATCGCTTTGCTCTCTACTCTCTACTTCCAAGAGGCAGTCATACTTGTACTCTAAGTCTACAGACTTTAGCTCTTAATACTCCTTGTCGTCTACAAGTAACACATTCTCCTTCCCGTAATGCTAGGTGTATTGCTGTGAGGCCCTATGCTTAAACGCGTTATAATAAGATAGTTTACGTCTTATTTAATACCTTACATTAAATCCACATTGATAACATCGTGCAGGGCTCGACTAGTCGCTAGGGAACCCCACAACAAATGTAAGCGGAGACGAAGCAAAGGCAGGAGTCGGTTGGGGGTTTGGCATTTCTTACCTTGTGCAGCACTAGAACTGTACTTGACGTTGGCTTTTGAACTCGTCATCAACAATCCTACACATTTCGGATCCGTATTGTCTGTCATCCATCCATCTCAGACGTGCATTGCCTCTCTCTTACGACCGAGTTTGATAGAGGCCGGCTTGGCTACTGTGTCGTGGAATGTCTTCAGAAAAGTGTTCGTGTTTCTGTGGAGAAACCGTTATAGGCGAGTCATGTATCTTGAGTGACGCATCATCGAGCTGCATGGTAGTATAGATAGGGACAAGGTTGCCTAGACTCCAGTGTAGGCGATAGCTCTTGCATATTGTAGGTAAGAATTGCTTTCCACAAAGAACCATCGCGAAAGCCTCCACCCACAATCAAGACATGCATACCATCTTGCGCGAATTTAGCCGTGCGGCGTATACGTACTCCTTGCAAGTCGCAGAACGCTTACCACTTGCGAGACCGGTCTGCGTTTCACTATTGGTAATTGCCCGATTCAGCCTGAACTCGTCTGGCCCCCACCGGCGGTGGGCCAGAGACCCGTAATCGATGAGGCCGTGCGTCCACGTTCTTGGCCACGTGGTGAGCATGCATTTCATGCAGGCGCTTAGACACTTGGAGGGAGGGTTCTGTGGCGTTACCCTGTTGTGACTCCGGACCGCAGGGTGGAATGGCGGTCGACGTGCATCGTGTTCGGTGGAGGAGGCTGACTGTGCGCAGAGAACCAACGGCTGATTGATCAAAAGATGGCTGGATTGGGAGAAGGGAGGCAGATAAAGGTATAGGGTAGGAGCTAAGGGGAAAGGATGGAGGAGCTGGTAAGCGATGGTCGGCCCTTTTGCGTCGCATCCTTCGAGCGAGTTTGTGTAAGTACGCAGAAGCTCTGAGAGGGATGTGGGGGGGTTTCTACTGTACCTAAGCAACGCGAGTTACGTCGGTGACAGCAATACAGCTGCCGCCGCCATTTCTGGTAGCCAAAGGTTACGGTAAGCTGATTAACTAGATGCCAGGGACTAGCTGTAGTCCCATCAAAGGGGGGACCAAGTTGGGTTGATCAACACTCGAGGAAACACCGTCTGACCGGCACTACGTACCAGTGGAGGCCTTGTAGCGGCGGCCAGTGTGGCGCCGTAAGCGTGGGATTGGCTGGCAATGAGGCCGACGTAAGTGTCAACAACGGTGCTTGGAAGGCCCCTAAACAGCCGTCTTACGAGCTGGATGTATAGGGTGCAGAAGTTCTCATGTGCATGCGTTTCAGAGCGGTCTGGCGTTGGCGCAGTTGAGACTGAAGCCGTGGTGGTTCATATCCTGGTGAGGGTATAAACAGGCTGTGAGTCTTCCCCTCCGCATATGCAGCCTGGTGCTCTTGTTTGCAAGGCTGACGTTTGCTTGATCGCGCCCAAACACCAAGCGATCCCGCTCTGCGTTATACCCCTGCCAGTGTATCTTGGCTACCCACGTCGCCCCCTTGACGATCTAGGCGCTTTGAAACACGCGAGGAGGTCGACAGGCGGAGCACAGGACGCTGCAGTCTACTGTAGTACGCCCCATCTCCCTCACCTTGCTCTGGCACGAGCCCGGCACTAGACGGCGGCTTCTAGTCATTGCGCCTTCGCTCGCTTCTTCACGCCACCGCTCCAACGCGTCGCTGGGCTGATACGGGTCTACTATTCACCATATAGTATAGCCGCATCCCCAAAGTACCCACGTTACTGCGGCGCGCATCATGACGAACTCTGTAGAGTCGTCACGGCCCATCCTTGTCAACGTAAGCCATTCTTCCGTATCCACACTGCCCGTTTCAGACGTTCCCTGTTCGTGGTCGATGCTCGCCGAGCGTTTGTACCGTGTGCTTGACGATATTAGTACCCTCCTTTGTGCCTTTCTTCCTCCTCTTGCCCTTTCCACACCCCTCACGCACCTTCTGCAGCACCATCGCAACACTCCCAATACACTCACTACTACTATTCCCGCCGTCATGTCGCAGCAAGTACAGCCTAACGAGAAGAGATCTCAGACGAGCGGCAACCGCGCCTCCACCCGCATGTCCTCGTACAGCGCCGCACCTACCCTGACACCCTCAATCGCACCCTCGCACCTCTCAGAAGCCTCCTCGACCGCCGGCGACCCCAAGTCGCAAGACATCAAGACATGGAACGCCGGCTTCGACCGCCTTGAGGACAAGCGCCTAGTCCAACAACGATACGCCCTCGACGACCAGAAGACTGACGACATGAGCAAGTTGGCGCTGGGAGCCAAACTCGACCGCGCGCTTAGCCGCCGCATGTCCGGCCAGGACGCCGTCTTCCGGTCAAAGGGACTCGGCGAGAAGAAGGGGGTGGAGGCCTAAAGCAGACGGGCAAACTGGCACTCTGCGCCTTCACCATCGTCCATGACGACCCAGCGACATCAAGACTCCATCAGCTGTTTGTAGCCATGCAGAACTGTCTTCTTTACCGTCACCTGTTTTCGCTTTCAGCACCCGACATGTCCTTTTGGCGAGCAGACAAACCCCATGTCATGATGGAGGGGGGAAGAAGCATATTTGTCGCTGCACGGACAGGTTCTGGTTAGGGCGGCACTCGCAGGACGCGCAGCAAGGCATTGGTCTCTGCTGCCTGTATAAAACCTCTCTTTTGCTTTGCAAGACATTGTTGGCATGGGGGAGTCTGATGGAGACTTGGCTCAACACTCGACTCTACCAATGGCGTTCAACAACTTTCTTAGCACTATTCACCTTTTTTACACTTCTCTCCTCTATGGTATGCTTCCTGTCCAGCAATTGCAATTCTCTTTCCTTCTTTTTCTATCCCATGCGACCTGATATCAAATGAACGAGAATAATCCCTGTCCTCTACCCAAGTTGAGCCATTGGACATCACATGTGACATTAACGCCATGCAAAACCGAACGCGCGGCCTTGAACGCTGTCAATCCTTCCAGAAAACAATACCACGCTCTCTTTTCATCGTCATGTCTGCTAACCAACCGGGCAAGGACATACACCCTGTCAATCAAGATATGTATGACGCCCACGCGGAACAGTAAACCCCAATCACAGAATAACAAAGACCCCGCTGATCCCCTTTTTGACCCTGGCCCGCACGCGTGGCTATCTCCCCTGTGTGTCGCGTTTTGCAGATCACACACGCGCCCTGATCCAGCTATGAAGATAACGTCATGCGTGGACGGCTGGTAAGGGAGGTGGGGGTGTGGGGACTGAACTGGGTGAGACGGTGTATTGATTCAATGGTTTAGAATCGATTAGCGTTGGAAATTACTTTTTGAGTTTGGTTGTGCCACTGGTTGCAGTGTGGATGAGGAGACTATTGGAGATGCGACATGCCAGGGCAATGCTATCCGGCTGAATGGACTAGGTTGCTTGGGAAGAGGCACGGCGATATACTGCATTGGAGGTGAGGTAAGATGGGGTAGTACAACTTGATTACTTCCGTCGCCAGGCAACCCTGGTGATCGTTCGTATGTGTATTCTATGCTAGATAAACCCCATAATTTCCGGCTTACCAACTCCCTTCTATCCATCTCTATTTTCGTGGAACCTGAAGTGGAAACCCGGCATAATTCATGCCAATAACAAGCCACTCGGTAGCGCATCGCGCCGTCTGCAAATAGGGGAAGTGCCATGATGCTTGAAGGTTGAGGCGCTACAGCCGGCTCTTGCGGCTACCGTAATAGATATCTCGTAGCCGGGTTTCGAAGTAGTATAGCCCTGGTGGTGTCAGGCCTCCCCGAGTTGGTCTCTGTGGATATGCCTCGCCTTTTTCAGTAAATGCTCTCTCTGTGGGTCTCCTCCTCCTCTTGAAGCTTCTCTGGATGTCATTTTTGGAACCCACGTCGACTTGGACGTGAAATCTCTTCAGCGTTTCCCCTTCCTTTCGCCTTCTCGTGTTGCTCTCTTTCTACCTCCTCCTCCTCCTCCCTTCCTCCGAGCGAGTGCCTCTTACCAAAACTTCCCAGTCTTCCTCCTCTCATTTTTCAGTTCCAGCTGTTCTCTTATTCCCCTCAATTCATCCCTGTGGTTCTGGTGTATCTCTTCCAACAGCCTTGCATGCTCTTTCTTCAACTCTACAAACTCCTCTTCCAGCTTCTCGTGCCATGGATACAGCACGAAGATCTGAAAACAAAGGGCTGACGAGCCGATAAGGAAGTTTGTCAGAGAAAAGGTCTTTGTTATCATCATTGAAGACGCAGATTGAGATGAATCTTTAGCTTGTGGGAAGCAACGATCGGGTCAATCGGATATGCGCGGATTCTCGGAATATAAAGCGCGCTGAATGAAACACCTGCAGGCAGTCTTATGATTGCTCTTTGAGAAGCTATAGTGTTTAGGGAGGCTTCGTCTAGTTAAAGGTCGCCTAAAGAGCGGCCTGACAAGGAACGAAGGGGTGAGATGTGGAGAGGAACACTGTACGAAGCAGGAAAGAGGAGAGTTGAAAAGAAGTAAGACAGCAAGCTACATGTAAGTAAAGTACTTCACGGCTCTGAAAATCGCTCATGTGCAATGTCACATGCAGCAATTACCCCATACCTTCCAATATGTTGTGGGCTTGAAAGTGGCATGATGCTTTCCTTTCTGGGCCAAATGGGACTAGGCCCGAAAGAAAATCAGACCACATTGCGAAACGAACGGCACTTGCGCCTCAGAGATGCCGCAGCGATGCCGGTGATCGCGAACTGTTATTGAGAGGCTCTTTCGAATTGCCTGTGTAAGTATATCTACAACAGGTGCGCCGAGCATTACTGCAAAGGGAAGAATGTCTGTGTCGTGTCGCGTGGAGATCAGGTTTGGGTCTTGAGGAAGGGACTAGCGCCGCGCTGCTGAATCAGCCGCAACTGGGCATGTGGGCTTACAGCCCAATTAAAGCAAAAGATACTTTGTAACAACAGTAAATCGATTTGCTAGCGTCTACTAGTGCGTATTGGCATGCTAGCTACTGCCATATCCATGGTCGGCTTGTCTTCCTCCTGAACCGGTTTTCTAATGGCCCTGTTGACGTCATCGTGATCTATATTTTGACCAAGTATATGTACCTGATGCTATGAGACTGCGAGTAGAAGTAAACGCATACAGTAACACGAAGCAAACTCCTAACAATGGCAACCCCAAACATAGAGCTTCTTACAGCCGCCACCCCCAATGGCCAAAAGATATCCATCTTCCTCGAAGAGCTCGGCATATCCTACAGAACCACTCGCATCGACCTTTCCGCGGATGAGCAAAAATCTTCTTCCTTTCTTAAAATCAACCCCAACGGCCGCATTCCTGCCATTGTCGATCATAGCCGCAACTCGTTCGCTGTTTTTGAATCGGGTGCCATACTTTTGTACCTGTCAGAACACTACGACAGAGACTTCAGCTTCAGCTTTGAAGATCAGGATGAGACTACTGATATGATGTCATGGCTCTTCTTCCAGAATGCTGGAGTGGGACCGATGCAAGGGCAAGCCAACCATTTCCTCAGGTATGCACCTCAAACGATCGAGTATGGCATCAAGAGATATCAGAACGAGACAAAGCGGTTGTACTCGGTGCTAGAAGATCGGCTTTGTGATAGGGATTACTTGGCTGGCAAAGGGCGTGGCAAATACAGTATCGCCGATATCACAACATTTACATGGGTGCGGTGGGCGCCCTGGGCGGGTGTTGAGTTGAGCGAATTTCCGAGGCTGAAACACTGGAGCGACAATATTGAGAAGAGAGAAGCGGTACAGAGGGGTCTTCTTGTACCGTCAGGGGAGGATCAAATCGAGAAGCTGAGGAAAGACCCGAGTGTACAGGATCCGTTCAAGGAATGGGTGCAGAAGGGCCAGAAGGAGGTAGCAGAGAAGCATGGGAAGTAATGTAACAGATGTGTTCGCACCATACGTTCAGTAGAGAGCAACGCAGTCTTGGTTGCCCGACGTCCACGCCTCAATGACACCATCATCGAGTACAATGATGAGTTTCAGCGCCCCTGTCTTCGCGCACTGTAATCCGTAGACAAGATGGTAGAGCAGCTTGTTAAGACACTTGAGAAAGAAGTAACTTCTCGATGAAACTTCTTGATGATACTTACATTATTTACGCCACGGACAACGGCTACCATCTGAGCCGGCATCGTTTATATGCAGGAAAGGAGTGCGGCTACGAGACTGACATCCATATTCCCTTGATCGTGCGAGGACCGGGCGTTGCCAAGGGTCATATCACCGATATAGTTAGGTCGCATACCGACCTTACACATGACTATGTAATTGGTGGGTGAAACATGAGATAATTTTGATGGTACAGCCATGCTATTATCAGAGGAGGCTACAATTGAGGCGGAGTCTGCTGAGCGCCAAGAGTGTATAAATACAGAGTTAAGGGGCCGAGCTATTCCAGATGGCAAATTGGGCCACTACGATGACCCAAGTCAGGAAAATCCTTGGCCTGGCCAGAACTGTTGCGGCTATCTCCATTCTATCCAAAATAATACTTACAAAGGTCTCCGTCTCATTGGCGAGGATTACAACATCTGCTATTCAGTGTTTTGTATGGGAAACAGAGACGACTGCGATATGTGATATGATCCCAGTAAGTCCATCGTCGACCGTCTGGATGCAGTGATGATGGTGCTCAAATTCTGCAAGGGCAACTGTTGTGGGAAGCCATAGAATTTGCTTCACCCTGGAGGCGAGGTCAAATCACTCAAAGATGCATTGGCATACCAGTACGATGTGTTCTACGATGAACAGCCAAAAGTCAAGTTTGACGAATGTGCCCTGGGATATATCCGGGAGGTAGAAGGACTGCAACCCGCAAATGCATATGGGGAGTGGAATAGTGACAAATGAGAACTCAAGATGCGCAAACAGCCTAGTTTCGTGTATCGAGGGAGTCCGCATCTGCTCATCTGGTTTGATGTAATAGCTAGGTACAAACAGTAACCAAAATTAGGTCAAGGTTACACTTGATAATGTGGTACCAGATGTTTCGCAAACAGTCAAAGAGCCTCGAAGTACCTAGGAAAAAACAACAATGGTGGTATGCAGACTTAAAGGTACCCAACAGGCCCAGTTCTACGGCTCCAACGTGATGCAGCGCAGCTGGAGAAGCACGCGGCACGCCATTTACCACCTTTCGACATGAATCATGATCTTGATCAAGCCAGCGCATTTTCGGAAGCTGCGTATCGCAAGGAGCGGGGATACATGTTTGCAAAAGAGGTTGATAACATGCGTTTCCTACATGTGCGTCTTGGGTAAGTTCACGCCTGCCTCTTATGGACTAGTGAAGTAGACTTAGCGCCAGGATATCGTGAAAGCTTCATTGTCTCCACGAAGCTTCGTCAACTCAACTGCGTCATACTACAACTACTGCACCTCTGAAACTTTCTTGCATGCCCATCTTGCAATCTTAGCAACACGGTCACTCCCTGGGTCGTGGCAATGAGTCGTCATTGACACTCCCACAGGAACCCACAGCTGTAGTTGCCCGAAACCACCAAACTCCGTCCCGTCAGCGATCGTCATGTCAATCACCACGCGTACCAAGACACCCACTGCCTGCCTATTTGAGCAGCCGTGCATGCACGGTACCCGTTTAAGCTAGCCACTATCATTGTCGCACCGCCTATTCGCCAGCAAGTCGTTCGTCCAGTCTGACCTGGGCTTAGTGAGTGTAAGTACAGGGTAGCTTCGTGCAAGCTACCATGTCTATCAGATTTATTGAATACGCAAAATCGCTACCCGACCTACGGGTATAAAACGGTTGAGGCCATGGGATTGCGGGGCGACACAGCGAGCTTGAATCTCTTCAAATACAGTGGTCTTTTTGGATTGTTGTTGTTGTTGTTGTCATCGTCGTGCTGTTGGATTGGCAATATGGCACGCCTCTTCAGTACCGTTGCGGGCCTCTCGCTAGCTTCGATTGCCCTCTCGTCGCCTCTCTCGCCAAACATTCACCAGCGGTATTACAATGCGACGACTCCTTGTGCGCAGGTCGGCGTCGCGATTGCGGGCCAGAATGTAACCGCAGGCGTGACCGTCCCTGCAGGCCTTGCCTACGAATGCATTACCTCTGTCCCGTTCAACCAAAGCGCTGCCCTTGCTCTGGTGGACGGTGTTGTGCCATACTTCAAGTGGCAGAGTAACACAGCCTGGCTGGCTGACCCACCAGCCGAGTATGTCGAGAAGGTCCAGCCGCCCATTGATATCTGGGGCGGTCTGAAGGGAATACGGGCCAAGGTAGCAGCAGGAGGTTATGACAACGAGTATGAGGTAAGAAATTCGTTTTCTTTGCACGTAACAGACATCTGCTGACTTCTGACAGTTCGGTTTCGAGCTCTACCGCCTTCTGCAGATGACCCACGACGGGCACTTTGTCTTTGTACCGGATGTCGTCGGCACAGTCTTCACTTTTGCCCGCCCAGTTCCTCTCGTCTCAGCCTCTAGCGACGGCCTGGAGCTCCCCAAGGCATACGTCTACGCGGACGTATTGTCCGAATCATTTGGTAATGCTACCTTCACGCCCTCGCCAATTACCCACATCGACGGCCAAGACGCGCAAGAGTTTTTGGAGAACTGGGCTCAGTACGGATCCCTGCAAGACCGAGATGCATTGTATAATAATGTGTTTTATGAACTGGCCACGGTCTCTCTTGGACCGGTGGGATCGGGTATCGGTACTTTTGCGGGCTCTGGGCGTGGTCGTTGGATTTACCCAGGGCCAACTACCGAGCTGACTTTTGCAAACGGCACCAGCCGGACCTACGATAACTTTGCCAAGGTTCTAATTCCCTTTGACGGAATTACTGATGGCGAAAGTCTTTACCAGCTCTGGTTTACTGGGAACCAGCCTGGAAGCGAGACAGAGGAGACATGGCTAACTAACTCGACTTCGGCAACACCCACGCCCTCTGCAACTTCGTCCGCCACGCCTGTGCCTACTATCCCTGCGCCAGGCTACCCACCCCCAGTGGTCCGTGAGGAACACAACCTCATTGGTGGTTATTTCCTCGAGGAGGATTACTCCGATGTCGCCGTGCTTTCGGTACCCTCGTTCGTTGGTATCAACGCCCAAGAAGAGTTCCAAGCTACCGCTGAACAGTTCCTCGCTGTCGCAAAAGCAGCTGGAAAGAAGAAGCTCGTTATCGACGTCTCAGCGAACGGTGGTGGAACCATTTTGCTCGGATACGATCTCTACAAGCTCCTTTTCCCGGATGAAATTGACCACGCGGCCTCAGACCGCTACCGTGCGTTCGAAACTACTCAGATCTTGAACCAGAGGTTTTCAGAGGTTGCAGAGGGTATCCCACGCGTATTAAACTCAGACAACGAGACAGTATCAGATCTTGTAGACAGCGTGGTTTCTTCCGTCTTCAACTACCGCACCGACATTGACGTTGATCTCGAGAACTTTGGCAGCTGGCAAGACAAGTTCGGTCCTGCTCTGAAGCAGAAGGGTGACAACTTCACCAGCCTTTTCAGATGGAACCTGAGTGACGTGCTCATCCCGCTCAACTCCGGAGGTGTTTACATCCATGGCTATGGCCCGCTATCCAACTACACACAGGCCCCCTTCGCAGCTGAGGATATTGTTGTCGTTACTGACGGTTACTGCGCATCGACATGCACCATTTTCTCAGAGCTTATGCGCCAGCGCGCAGGCGTGAAGTACATCTCTCTTGGAGGCCGTCCACGTGAGGGTATTACTCAAGCTGTTGGAGGTGTCAAGGGAACAAACAATTACCCCTGGACCTACATTCAATCTCTCGCCCAATACACAGTGCAAAATCTTTCTTCTCCCGAGGAAGGCGCACAACTCAACAAGACTGAACTGGGCGAGTACTACGATGACACTCCCTTCATCCGTGCTTCCATTGGCAACTCCATCAACGTCAACTTCCGCGACGGCATCCGTGACGGAGATGAGTCAAACACGCCTCTGCAGTTTGTTTACGAACCTGCTGATTGCCGTATTTTATACACCAAGGCTATGACGGTCGATGTGACGGCTATCTGGAAGACTGTTGCTGACTCTACTTGGGGCAGTGTGAGTCACTGTGTAGCTGGTGATCTTGGCGGCTACCCCACGCGCATGGCGAAGCGTGAGCTGAGTGTTTCAGAGAGGTCGCACAGCAAGAGGATGGCAGATTGGAGGGCCGGCCTCAAGGCCGCGGATTACCCGCTCGATGTTAGGACTGACCTGAGCCAAGCCCATTTCGATGGTAATGGTATCATGTGGCCGTAGAATAGTGTCCCGTAGACTGCGCTGCCACGTAGCTGCACATGCAATAATCTTTCTGCAGCATGCTTGTATTCCGATCGACTTTTTCCAACGAGACATAGTGCACTGTTTTTCCAGAGATCGAAGTCGTACCTCGTCACGAGGCCCGAAGCACAATACTGATGTCGTCAGTTGTTTAGGAATCGCGAGTGCACAATTTCCAACTGCGTCCGAGCTACTTGCTCGATCTACGACTTATGCAGTCAGCAACAGTAGGCAAGGGAAAACAGCACCATGCTGAGGAAGCTCTACATGAAATCCGCGATCGATGTAGGTCTTACCACTGCCAAGCTCGATCAACGACGAGAAGTATGATGCGGCGAGCAGGAAGGATCCTTACCAGGAAGGAGCTAAGAGAAAATATACTAATACAGTGGGACCTTAATATTCAAGTGTCCTGTAGCACATCGATCGATGCGCAAGAGAAAGACCAAAGGACACATGGACACATCATGTGCCTCGGCGCAACAGGAATCAGCTCCGTTATGTTGAAGGAATGTACCTAGTGCTCTCACCGAGTTTTCGATGCAGGCGGCGCTGGGGGGAGGGGGCGGGGGAAAAAAGACAGGTTGTTATGTAGCACAGGATGTCAAGGTGTCTGACAAGGATGCGGCGGTCCAGACTTGTATAGACGCCAAGAAAGCAGGTTCCGACCGTTTGACCAACACAACGGCCACAACGGAGTCACGTAACCTCCGCGGTGGGCTTGCGCATGAGTCAAGGGTTGGCGTCTCCCATCTACCGATGCATTGCGGCAGTCCAGCACCTGGGAATGTCACATGGTATTCCTTTTGCTCCTACTGGGACGTCATCGGCGATGGGTCTGGGACGGGCGCGCGTCGGTACGCTTCCCGTTGCAGATCATCTGGAGTGTAGACGTTGACCATCGCGCATGCCATGCCGATCCGATCATGTATCCACAAGAAAACGAAGGCCGCAACAAAGCATTGGTTGGCGGGAATTTGGGACGCGTCACCGGATGAAGGGTGTGATGAGTAGGGTTGGCGAGAGAAAAGTAGTCCGCGAAGATCTGATCCGGTGAGCAAAGGGGGATGCCGGTAATGCTAAGGCATTGTTAGGAGCTTATGACGGAATGCGTCCATGCGTCCCGAGAGAACAGCATTGCAAAAGGATGATGCTTGCTTGATAACGGTCATCTCAACATGTCAACCCAAAGGCCTTCGCAGTCGCTCTGATAGGCCGTCGATGGGCTGACACTGATAACAGGCCTTATTGCCGGAGCCAACGACGATTCCGTTGCCACCCGCACATGTCAAACAGCCCAGCAAGTTCAGTAGGATCACCTTGTATGGGTAGCCAGCCAAATACATGCAGCGGAGGGCATGTTCATCCATGTGCGTGCCTGCACGCTTGTACGCTTACGAACATGAATCCTTTTTTTTGTCTGCGATCTCGCGATCCCCTGGATTCAATATCCGGAACGGAGGTTGGTTGTGACGAAACCATCACCAGGAGGAGAAAACAAGGCTTATCGTGAAACAAAGCAAAGCGTAAAGCAAGCTTGGTATGTGCATCGAAAAAAGAAAGAAAGTAACGAACCGTCTGGCGGACGATTGGAATTCGCATGCCCACTAAAAAAGAACCGGGTGGCGACACCCTGCATATATGCCACGATCGTGCCTGACGCAGGGCATCGAGCGATGTCGTCCAGTTCCCCTTTGCTTCGCTCGGCTGTGACTGTTTAGTGTTGACGTAGATAGGAGGAGGCAAATCGATCGGTAGAAGGGATCGAGCATGGTATTTGTGAAAATGCGATGTGACCTTCACGCCCAGCCTATAGGGCGACGTACACGGTAAACGACCAAAATTGCGCCCGCGTGAAAGATTGGAGAAAAAGTGGGGCTGTGGTTAGCAATGACGTCCCCGAGCGGTTCGTTGACAGGGCGGTCTTGTTTCACGGCCTGATTCTGACGTGACTGCACCACTGGATTGACACAAGCCGGTGCGAAATATCATGTCATAGTGTTTGATAGATATTGTTACCCAATGCGAAGGTTGTGCGGCGTGGAGAAATGTCTGCGACAGTCTCGCACAAGCGGATAGAGTGTACCTAGATATATTCAGTGTCAACGCTACTAGCGTTGTCGGTTAGTGTGCTAGAGAATACCCGTAATTAACTTTTCCGAAGATCGTCGGATTGTGAGTTTCCTATGTATTGGAGAGGGCTTGGCAGGTACATTGTGGTGCCGTGCGTGAACTGGGAGAGGCGCGCTAGCCGAAATGACCGGGTGAAAAAAAAGCATTTTGGGAGGTTAGATAGGACGACCATCACGATGCGATGTTAGGGAGGATAGTGGCTTTTCATATATGACATTTCCTGTGCTAGGATACCTATGCTATTGTAATGTACAACGTTATGGGGTATCATTTTCTCGTACCATGGCGCAGGCCAGCTGCCGTAGCGTGATGAAATTCAAACCAGCACCAGCTTGGTGATTTCTTCGGCGTAAGATGTCTGTTGTCCTCAATGCTTTGCCCATGTCGTCAAGGCATGGGGGTTGCTGGACATCTCTCTCCTTCCGTAACCATGTCTGAGAATTATCCTCTCAGCCCTATTCCTTCGTGTCGCGACGCCCATACCGTGGCGGAAGGACGGAAGGGCGATAGTGGTGGTGTTTGACAGCGAGTGTCTTTGTATGGATGTGGTGCAGGTGCAGCTAGGCAGGTAGTCAGGAGCTGCAAGGTGTCGACCAGGTAGTGCAACCTGTGTGCACGTGTGCATGTATACATGTGTGCGGTTGTAGTGAATGGGGTGGGGCATCCGTGCTAGAGGCTTCAGCCAGCGCTGTAGCCAGTCATCCTAGCGCAGTGGCTGCAGTAGTAGCGATTGGTGCCGATCTGGTACATGTTGGCAAGGCACTCGCGACGGCAGCGGCAGCACGAGAGAGTTGATGATGAGCTGTAACCGCTGCTGGAGGTGGAACTGCTTGAGCTGTCGGACGAAGTGCTCGAGGCACGATGTTGCGGCTGCAGAGGGTCTGGTGAGGGGCGATGGGCGGCCTGGGTTTGCAGTTGGAGCAGGCGCGTAGCATCGGAAGAGGTCGACATGAACAGATGTGGTACTGGTCGAAAGGCCAGTAGCGGGTTGGTAGGGTCCGAGGGTGTGTAGGCCTGGTATTCGGAGACGGGACTGGTAGAGGGAGTCTCCAGAGAGAAGTGGACGGTAGGAACGATGCTGAAGTAGCAAGAAGGGGGGGTTGTGGATATCGAGTCCGGCGTTAGTTGATCTGCGGTCATGATATGGGACAGCGAGAGCCTTGGAAGGGGGATGGGGGGTGTGAATCAGCGTTCAGTACGAGGAATCGCAATTCCCTATATGCTCGTACGGCCATCGGACGACGCAAGATCGGCCAGTAGCAGGCGTGGAGCGGGGCGGGCTCGTGCAGAGCGGTGATTGGCGTGTGTGGCTGGGCCTGCGACGCTCTCGCACACGCCGGGTCCCAAGTCTCTTACTGGGCGTGACTGCGACAAGCCCGGCTGAGACAGGGCCTGAGAGCACTTTTTTGTTTTTGCGATCAAGGGTCACGGTCTCGATCGCCGCCTGGTTTGCAGTGCTGCGTCCGCCTGATGATTGGCATATGCCCCCGCACCAAAGACCCAGTCGGCCACCGTGAGCAGACATCGAGATCGAACAGGCAAACATGGGCTTTTCGCCCTTTCCACAGCGCCGTCACGACTGGTCCTGTTCTTTTCCATCTCGCTGCCCAGACGACCTCATCTTCCGTGGCTGCCGTCCGGCTTCCCGTCCTGTGACTGCGGCTGACTGTGGCTGCGGCTGACTGTGGCTGACTGGCACAGCCTTGGTCTGTTGCTCTCCAAGGCGCCCCCGCGTCGTCGTATGCATGCAGTACTGGCGTCCCAAGCTCTGCCCCGGAACCTCGCGGCTCTTGCTATGCTTGCCTCGCATCGTCCGCTTGCCTCGCATCGTCCGCTTGCCTCGCATCGTCCGCTTGCCTCGCATCGTCCGCTTGCCTAGCCCGCCGGCCCCCTCTGTCATCACGATCTCCCCTCTCCCAAACGCCCCCAATGCGGCAGATTTTGTAATGCCTATTGATTCCAGCTTATACCGCGGACATTGCAACCGCATCTCTCGCAGCCTGTGAATGCCTAAGCGGGCCGAACCGTTGGCCTGCGGTCTAGATCTACATCCATGGCCATGAACACCAGGTCAGGTTGAGAGAACCACCGATGAACCCCTAGCTCCCCACACCCTTCAGCTCCCATCAACAAGAACTAGTCAAGGATGCTTTACCCTCCTACCAGTCGTCCAACCTCCTGCGACACGGAACAAACGCAATCATCGCTTAATCCCCTCAACGAACCCCGTCCACAAGTGCTTTCGTATACGCGGCTCGCCCTCCGAATGAGGGCACCTGCGCCACAATGCTCGTTTCGAGAAGGTATGCCGACATGAACCTGCATACGCATGCTGCGAGAGTCGATCCTTGGGACACAACACTAAGTGGGGGAGGGGCACCATGCCATTGGGAGCACCCAAGCCCACAAGCCACGTTGGTCCGGGTTTGCTCACACAAAGCAAACATGCTTTACCGTCGCTTTTACTAGACCTATGGTCTGTACCCAGCCCGCCATGCAAGTCGGAGCTGAGATCTGGCGTCGCCATTCGTCCACTAGAGTATATCCTGTATACCGTCAAACCTCACACGGGGCCCCCGAGATTTGTTGGACCAAAGCCAAGCCCACAAGCTTAGCGGCATGGCCTATCTTCATCGGGGAAATGAAACTGCTTTTCGTAGCCGACGAAAAGAAATTAACAAGCTGACTTGATCTGGTCTATTCGGCGATGGTGACGGAACGTTGGATAACCAAACCAAGCGCTCGGAACAGTATGGTACTTTGATATCTTTCCAGAGTTAGGCGAGAGACGTACGTAGGTAGTATCGGCAAGGCGTTGGTATGGAATAAGCAAGCAGCCCAGCCAGTTTTGCTCATTCCGATCCTTCTGGCCTACCTGTGTACCGAAAGAGGGGCATGGTTCTTGTAGTAATTAGTAAGAAGATAATCGTGAGCACAATAGTTTGAAGATTGAGCCCCCTACCTTTTGATATACGCCGAGCGTTCCTCTGCACTGTGTATTGTGTATTTAGTGTCACGGCGGAGGATACACGTGACTAGCACGTTGGTGGACTAGTTTCGACTGCCTCTGGTTGTCCGAGCCGTATGATTGGTGGTTCTGGTGGTGACGATCATGTGCAGTGCTCACGAGCTGTTACTATGTAGATGCATTATGCTGCTGTAGTCCGTTCATCCTCTCACCAAAGTCTCCTTGGTGTCTTGCGCTGGCATCCTGCGATGAGTCCTCGACGATCGCGCGAAACGCGCAAGGCCGAGGAACAATGGGACGTCGGCCTCAGTCAGGCAGCACGGTTGGCTCAGAATGAACATCGGTATCGAGGGCCGATCAGGCCCAGGATTGATCTAATAGGCAGCCGTCGTCATTTTTACTTCGCCTCTTGTCTTGCGCCCCTCTCATAATTGACCATATCAGTCAACGTTGCCCACGTCACTATCGCAGTAATCGTCGCCGGCCCGCTATACGAAATACCGGCACGCAGCCCCACCACCAGACCAACCCCTCCACCGCGCGCCTGCAAACTTCACTCCGCCAACACGATACACACTTCTGCAAAATGGGAAAGCCTCCGAATCTATACGCCTTCCAGAGCGCTGCCGAGCTCGCTCCAAGTCTGCGCACCTATGTGCTCGATGCCCAGAATGCCGCGCTTGAACGTCATCAAGTCTTCCGTGTCGCAGTCTCTGGTGGCTCCCTGCCCAAGACGCTTGCGCAAGCGCTTCTAAAGGAAACTAATGGCGAAGGAAAGGTCCGGTTCGACAAATGGGAGATCTTTTACGCCGACGAGCGCGCCGTGCCCCTCGACCACGAAGACAGCAACCACAAGTTGGTCAAGGAGGAGCTTCTGGATAAGATACCGTCTGAGTTGGGCACACCCAAGGTCTACCCCATCGACGTCAAGTACCTAGATGATGTGCAAGAGCTGGCAGACCAGTACGAAAAGACGCTCGTCAGTGTCTTCGCTGCGCGCGACAGCGTAAAGCTGCCACTTTTCGACCTGCTCCTGCTAGGCTGCGGACCGGACGGACACACCTGCAGCTTGTTCCCCGGCTCTGATCTCCTCCGTGAAACCGAAGCTTGGGTTCTCCCCATTTCCGACTCTCCGAAGCCTCCGCCGAAGCGCATTACTATCTCCCTCCCCGTTGCGCAACACGGACTCAAGATTGCCTTTGTCGCGACTGGTGGGGGGAAGAAGGACATCATGCGCCAGATATTCGATACCGATGAGGGACAGCAGCTACCATGTGGTCTGGTGAATCACAAGGGCGCAGAGCGCGTAAGCTGGTTCGTCGACTACCCTGCCATCGAGGGCGTCTCTTTCCCCGCCCGCCGCGGCAGCTTGTGAACGGCATAGGCTATAAGCTACCATCTCTCGACCTATGGCATCTCACTTGCACCTGGAAAGACGGTGACCTGACCTCTTGCAATGGGCGTGTGCGTGACTCCACTCAGATTACGCTTGTGCTTTCGGGAAAGGAGATCCATCATGGAGTTGGACAATCAAATCACGAAGTAAGCATTGTGTCAGTCACTCAGCTTAGATACAATAGATCACGAATCATCTACAAATCGTTCATATGTCCTCAGGCCCTTTCCTCCATCGTCATACCTAACAGCTATCGATAACAGCACTGGCCACTTCGGGCATAGCGCCAAGTGCCCCGAGCTTTTGCCATGTAAACACCCAATGTTTCGTTTGTTTGTACATTATTTCATACCACCATTTCGAGCCGTCGCACGCATCCACAATAGTATCTCTGCTAGCGCTCAAAATGAGTTCAAAGCCTCGTTCGCAAATAGGTAGGATCAACAATGCCGCTCCTCGGCCTCGGGTAATACCTCAATCCCTTTCCATGACACGGTAAGACCTAACAAATGGCAGAATGTTGGGGCAGTTCCGCCAGCTGAAGGCGGTCAAGATGCAACACAACACAATGGGAATGGTATGGCGCGTCCGTTGTTGAGTCGGCCGCAATCCTTTCAGGGTGATGCAGAGGGAGGAAAGCCTCGCAGCTTCCTGTACGTAGACTCTACGCCCACACACCGCACGTATTAGCTAACGGTGGCTCGGCTCTCAGTCCTCAACCAGGGCAACACAGATATAGCACGCGCTCGAGTATACTTCCAGAACCTTCTGATCTAGATCGTGGGGCCGGAGATATGGAGCGCATCTCAAGTGACGCGCAAAATACGCCCAGCGTTGCACCGTTGACGCAAGAAGCGCCAACTCCGGGCGCGGCACCTGGTCGGCTTCGACCACGATCCATGTACCAACACGGTGCCACATCATCTCAACAGACCGACCATAGTGACAAAACAAGCTCACGCTCCATGCGTCCGCCTGTTTCAGTAAGCAAGCCCACCGAGCCTCAAACGGTAGGCCTAGGCCGTTCCCAATCGTTACGAAGACCGGGTTCGACCTCTCAAGCCGCTCAGCCATCTGCGCTGGCCAGCCATGCTCGCACACAGTCGACTAGTACCATATCAGCTGCACGACGGGATGTTGCTAAGCAAAATACAGGCTCAGAGCGACCGAAATCTCTCTTGATGGCTCCAGGTCGTAGCTCAAAGGTGAGCAGTACATCGGCAGATACATTACCCAACACAGCGCGGATGTCCACAAGAATCGCAGGACTTAGTCGCGCGGCAAGCACTAGGGCTGGACCCGAAGTCTCAGTTGGCGTTGTCGGTGGTGGTGCGGTGGCCAAGTCCGAAGAGTCTCTAGCCACTCAGTCAAAACGGAGAGAGCTGGCTATGGACGAACCTAAAAAAACCAATCGTCCAGCCTTCAGCACCCTTCAACAGCACTTTACGCCACGAAAGACAGGGAAAGCCCCTACTTCCACGTTCATCAACCCCGCTCATCCACCTGTGTCTCACTCACTTTCCCCTGAAATTGCCACTCTTCAGGCGGAATTGCTTCAGCTTCATCTCTTGCATATGTCTTCCGCAGATGTTAGCCGACTCTGGGAAGAGAGCGCAAAGCGTACTTTGCACACGAAGTTCAACGAGGTGGCTAGCTTGTATCAGGTTATGCTAGGAAATGAACGCGCTGGCCAAGAACAGAAGAACATCCAGTGTTTGCTTGAATGGAGCACTGGCAGTTCAACTGCAAACCTTGTCGAACATGTTCAGATCCTTTCAGAACCGCTCCACGAGCTTCCATCGTTGGTCGAGCCAAGTGGCCGTCTCCAGCGTCTTGTAGTAGACTTTGAGCTATGGATGCAACGAGTTCAGGAGATACAGCTTGCTAGACAAAGTCGTGTTGGCAGTAATGAGGCTCTCAGAACGATTGAAGGTCTTGGAGATTCGTGGAAGGCTGAGAACGCCGCACTGACTCGGAAGCTGACTGTGTTCGCTCGCGACTTGGAAAGGTTGGCTTCTCCAACACCCAGTTCAAGCATTGCATGTATCGTCGACGCATGTACATCCATCTTGCGCGGGGTCTTGGACGAGCTGCAGACGATGCAAAAAATTGAGGTCGAGATCGTTGCAAGGGAAAAAGGCTGGGTGGAAGAGCGCCTTCGGACTATCGCACGAGACGTCGGTACACATCTCGTGGAGGTTGGAGGTGAGGCCACTGCTTGGCGGGATTGAAAACTCAAATGGTTATGAGTAACTTAGAGGCTTCATAGGGGAAATGGTGGACGTAATAGCATTGTCCTCACCAGTGGGAGGCTATGTTATCACACGCGTTTGTTACAAAACAACCTTAATAATTCTGGCACGAGAGGGATGAAACTTTGAGGCGTTTGGGCACTGGAAAATTGTAATGATTGTAATCACTGTCACTAGCAGTTGGAAAACTCGATAGCCATGGACCAGCGCTTGTGTTCTGTATCGGACCATGCTTTCTCGGCGTCTGCACATGAATAAACATGACTATTACATTACTACGCTACACTAACACCGAGTTGGAATGTGTTCACTGTGTTAGTCTTGCTACAAGGTAGTTTCAGCATCCTCAGAGTCGCTGGCGTCAGTATCTTGGGACTTCAGATCAGACTTGGAAGGCCAAAAAGAAAGAACAATGTGGCAGGAAAACTGGCTGTGCCATTGCTGCGCCCAATGACAGGATACAGCTGTATGATCTCTGGATGGATTGAGGATCGCGAGAGTTTGAAAGGCGTGCGACTGCTTATGCAGTATATCTCCGAGGCATATGTCGCAGAACGCTCGCGGGGAGGCCTACAATGGGTGTGTAAGCATCTCGGCTAACTTAAGTTAACGTCAAAGATCAGTGAGCTGGGCACCCCACCAAACCTGACGCGGTTCTCTACACGATAGCTACATAACATAAGGTAACAGCGTAGAATATTGTAGATAGCTAGTCTATTACTATCTACATTGAGTCCGCGAATGTCCTTGGATGTGACACTTTGTACATGTTGGCGGCGCGCGCGGACGTTCTTGAGTAGGTAGAGCTTGTTCTACCTTCACGACCACCCTTTCTGCCTCTGCAGCGAGCTGCTGGCCCTGCCGTGCCTAGAGAGTACCTCCACGAGCTATATACTGACGCCGCTGGTCTCTCTTACGTTGCTAGCACTGACTAGCCGTACGAAGCTTCCTATTCTCCTCTGCAAGTATAGTTACTAATTGCATAGCAAGTTGAGCGCTTTAGCAAGCTAGTGGATAGCAATAGTAGTTAGACTCTCTAATTGCCGACGGAGCCTGTCCTAGAGATAGCGTACCTGCTGCTAAAGCTGTGCTACTGTACGCGGCGTCTCTGCTGTCTATGCGACGTTGTTGTCTGCTATTGTCGCTAGTAGAGACGGCGTACGGACAACGGTAAGCGACGATAGAACGCGATCTAGACAGGGAGGGATAAACCCTGTCGCCTAGAAGCCAGCCTGGATACTCTCCTGCGTAAATACTGCTAGCCGGATCCGTGTATAGATCGTGAGGAAGTCTACCTTGTCAACGTAGTAGACGCCTTAGCGTGCTAGCTCCTAGATCTCGTGACTGTACGCGCGCTTAAGGGAAGACAAGCAGCTTACATTAAGCGGCTAGAGGAGGTAAGAAGTATGCGGTAGCATACAGAGAGTGACGATCTTATTCTCTATACAGTACTAGTCGAACTTAGGCGTCGCATAGCTACTATAGCCGTCTAGGATAAGAAGGCGGTAGACTCCACGCGTATAAGACGCGGTATGTCTGTCAAAGTGCTTTACCTACTTAAAGCCGAGCTTATCTGTTGTTTAGCCGTTGTCTGATACAGCGACTACCTAGCTGTACGACAGGATCCTTACAGCGAGCGCGCTGGCTGTAAAACTTCCTATTCTACTTAGTCTGTAGCTTAGACTAGCTGTTGACGAAGCGCGACACCCACTTCTTGCCTACAGGTGGGGGAGGTAGATCTTTGGCCGCGGCCAGCGAGTAGAGCGTCTGCCATACGTCGTACGTCAATGACCTGGGGCGGAAAGCCTCGTCGATCAAGGTCTAAGATCTACTGCGCAAGAGACTGCTCGACTAGATGTAGTTTGCGGTTGACAGACGTAATCTCAGATCGTGGTTGGTACCGTGGCGACGCGGCTGTAGAGTTGATCTTGGGACGTCGTACGATGTCGCGAGCGCGCGGAGTGATTGTAGCGGGTTATTATGATAAGATGCTATAGCTAGACTAATTATGCCTTCTCTAGATGACTGTTGAGGATGTTGTTGTGGCGTCATGGTTGTTGGCGCAAACAGAGTCGCGATGTTTTGGTGGGGTGGCCAGCTTACTGATCCGTACGTTATCGCCTGCATTCTTTTAGCGGAGTCCACAAAAAGGCACGCATTTCCTCAGGACAATGGAGTCGGGTTAGAAGACGATTGGCGTGTTAAGGGATCTTTGGAAGAAGCCGCGCTGCCTCCGAACGCGAAATATGTTGTGCCGCTGCTGCGACACGACTGGCCGTCATCCCAGGTAGTGCCATCTGCGACCGCATTGATTCTAAACGGAACTGTACCTTTTTGAGCTGAGAGAAAGAGACGCAAAGCATGTTTATTGGCTTTAATAGGCTTGGTACTCAAAATATGTGGTAGCATTTCGGAAGCATATCCGAGCTAACTGCAAGTGTATGTTGATATTACCCATGGAGATTCTGATATATGGAGCAGTGGCACACTGCCCCTACAAACCCCTCAAGTCATCTCAGTTGTGCGATTATGCTGGATATGTTCCTCCTCGTGAAAGACGTATTTTTCGCCCAGAATGGCTTGGTGAGGGCAATTACAGACGACGGGTTATTTCTGCGACCAGTCAAGTGCCGATAGCGACTGCGGGGGTGCAGCTTCCTTAACGCTAGCCGCACCATCAGAAGTTTCCCAAGTTCACAACTTCACCCAACCCCTGACGATAAAATGTCACGCCTCACGCAAATATCGAGCCTCGAAGAATACCTTAACTGCATCAGAACTGCTGCGGGCAAAACGGTACTGCTGGCATATTGGCCAGAAGACTCTGTTTCCGTTGAAGTTGTGGCCGCGCTGCGAAAACTACTGCCAGCATCCAGCTATGAGCAATACGGCATAGTAGATGTCTATTGCTTCGACATGTATGCGCTTCCGGAACTGGGTACCGAGTTGGAGATCAGCTTTGTGCCGACATTGATGTGGTTCACGGACGGTCATATCGACCCTATTGTCTGGCACGAGGGAGTTGCGATCGAAGGAGAGACTGTGGAGAAAGGTGTCAAGAGGGTGGTCGACAGAGTCAAGGGAGGCGATATCGCAGGAGAGGATAGCGATGACGACTGGTAAATGTTCACAGCTATGCAAGAGAAGGACAAGGTTGGGAAGATGAAAAGGACATCTTGGTCGAACATGGGGAACAATCAGCGTTGAGACGACATCAAACCCAGAGGCTGTCAACCATCGAAAGACTGAGATCAATATATGGGTAGCTGCTGAAGCCAAGCTTCACTGCCGCAACCGCCGCCTTCGACCACGATAGAAATCGCCAGCAACTCGTCTGGAACGTATCGTTCAACAAGGCCACCCGCAAATTCTCAAGTCATTCTACATCATTCAAGCCAAGTTCATGGTCATTGTCCTCGCCTTCATGATTTCTCGCCTGTACCTAGTCATGCTCGTATAAAGTTTCGCCTGCGTCCGGTGTAAGAATGAAGAAGCCTTCCGGCTGTACCTTTGATAGCCGCCTTGAGTGAAAACTTGCCCTTGCCAAATTTGGTATCAAGTTAGTTGAGCCTCCACCCGCCACATATAACTACTCTTGCACGCGCTCCGCTTGTTCACACCCATATTACGCGCCTAAACATCAACCGGGTGCGATGTAGGTACAGCACATCCCAACACGCCAGCGTCAGCACTACCATCGCACACGCCGGTGGCATTGCTGCTTGATGTGCACGAACAACTCTCCGTTACTGACAACAAGAGCGCTTTTCTCAGCCTTGTTGCTACCACAGTAGCCGCTAGCGTTGTCGCTCTTCTATCCACAAAGCGCAATCGAAAAGCGGTTGACAAAGGCGGGGCGCAAAAGTTAAACGACGCTCGAGTAAATGGATATTTAATGTTGCAGCTCGACGAGCTGAAGAGCACAAAATAGGCTCTTGAGACGGCATTGAGAGCTACCAGAGACGACGCCTTCGGTGCTCAAAGAAGCTCATGAGAGACTCAAAGAGCAGAAAATCACACATGCTGATGGACTACAAGCGCTCGAGGCTGAACTCAGCCAGAAGGATGCTGATGTGAAAGCGGCCCAGTGTGGGAAGCGTGAAGTGATCGACCGACTCCTACGGCTAGAGATGCACGACAAAGAAGTATCGAAAACTTATCGAAAGCTGCCGGCGGACCTGAAACAAGCTATTAGCGACAAAGACACTCAGATGGAGCTGTTCAAGTCTGAAAAAGCATTGCAGAAAAGGGAGAACGACAAGCTGAAGCAGCAAATCCCGACCATGACAAAGAAGGTGCAAATACTGGAGGAAGATGATGCTGGCATGCGCGAGGCAATATCAGGTGTGCAGGAGCCGCTGTCCGACATGTTAGCGCAACAAGATATGCTGAAGCAACAAGTCCAAGACGGAGACGGAAAAGCAAAAGAAGATGTTGAACAATTGCGCAAAGCAGACAAATTGCTCACAGCCAAGATGGCAGCCTACGACGAGCTCTCCGCTCTGTACCAGCGTCACCAAGAAGAATTCGACGAGTTCGCCAAGGAATACGCGGAAATGGAAGTCAAACACGTAAAAGGGCGAGAAGACCTCGGAATCGCTCTGGAGCAGCTCTTTGCACTCAAAAACAGTACCAAGCAAGCTCACCATGACGTCGACGACGCAGCGCAGACGAGGCGTACGACTCAACGCCTGCGCAGAGCCCAAGCCACGCCGAATTCGGCACGGTACCGGTAACCTTTGCCCGTCGAAAGAAGCGCCATGGCCTCATGGCCCATTTCCACATACGCAACCAGCTCTGGCCCCCTTGTGCCCAGGACGTGCTCTACAAGCTGCCACTCCCATGCTTCGATCCGCACTACGACGGTCTGGGGATTCCGGTCCCCACTTCCGGCCCCGCAGACAGAGTGCTACAGCCTGGACAGTATGATCATTATCTAGGGTGGTATGGCAGAGAGCCTTTTTGCGACCATTTGAAGCTTTGTTGTGCTTTTTTCGAGTTTGCAGAGCGCTGTAAGGGGTATGAGGGGATGTTCTTTAAGAATAACGAGTTTGTGAAGAGCCATGGGCCGGGGTGTGCGAGGTACAAGGAGGGGGGGTGGG
>LR132188.1:0-44320 GCA_900634815.1 Paradendryphiella salina | reverse complement strand
CACCCCCCTCCTCCCCTCCGCCCAAGTCTCACTCCAATCTATATCCCTTTGTGAAGAACAACCGTACACTCTTCGCAACATCCTCAGAATCACGTACATGCTTCCAAACTAGCTCCTCCAGCGCACTTGGATCCAAACGCCTCCAACGTCTTCCGCAGAAGGCACAAGGCAGACTCTGCGCCGTATACACATCCTCATCTCTACCATACCCCTCTTCCGATGGCAAACTACAGTAGGGCGAGGGAGGGAGAGTGGAAATCACAGACGTGAGCTACCAAGGCCACACGCATCACATGACAGGAGCTGGGGCAAAGAAGTGAAGTAAACTCAAGTTTGAAGAAGGAAAAAAGTCTATTGCATGATTTTCTTTTCTTTTCCTTTTCATCTTGTTGACCAGGCCTTTGTTAGACGAGACGGGGACGGGGAAGGAGAAAAAGTTGGAAGGGACAAAGCAAAAAAAATATGAGCTTTAAGAATGCTAAGCCTAGCCGCTGAAACGCTGATAACCCATCCATCTGATTATAAATAAACAAAACGCCATGCGGAGTCTCAAATGCCACACCTTCAGGCGCCAATTACAGTTATGTTATGCAACATGTTCACGTAAAGAAGGTAATCATGCGTGAGACATGTAACCTTTCCCAGTCAATTGACTCGTCGACGAACCTGCGCAGCATGAAGCTCTTGCATCGCCATCCTCTCTTCTAGACCCGTGCAGAAACGAGCGCTACGCTGCGCCAGGCGTGGTGTGCGCTGTGAACGTGTCTCCAAAGGTACACGGCGTGGCACAATACTTGGCCCAACACGTCTGGCAGGCGGGGACCATGAGCTAACAGAGGTGATCGCGCCCTCCTGCGTGACCATGCCCGTGCTCTACACAAGGTCGACGTTAAACTTCCAGTTGCCTGTATGCCAGTTAGTAATAGTTCAACGAGACTCTTGTGGGACTGCATGACTTACCGAGCTTGAGGTTTTCCGCCGTATCATTCAATAGGATGATGCGACGCTTGGTGCAATATGAGGTCTTGTCGAGAATGTCGACCTTTAGCTCTTTCAACTGGTCGATGGGCTTCTCAAACATCTCACTAAGGTTCTCAACAGCCATTTCCAAATCCTTCTGGTTATCCTCGAAGATCTCGGTAAGATTGTTTCGTGCGAGATAGTAAGCGAAAGCGTAGGTCCATTTGAGAACCTGTCGACACTGTTGTAGTGCTTGCGATGCTTGGTCCAAGAATTGCACCTCGATCCACGACATGCCTGAAGAGTTTTGTAGCTGCTGCATCTTCTTCTCCGTCTTAAGGTAAAGGTCCTTGTCTAGCTTGGCGGACTGTTCGTGGTTCGCAAAGCGGTTGTAGTAGTGAAGGTATCGTTCGAGTGACTGTCGAGACTTGGCCTGCGCGTCACGCGCCTCGGATCCGCTCTTCTCTTCGAAGCGATTGCAGTTGTACCAGCTGGTGCCGTGTTCAGACCACTTGCCCATGCACATCCAACAGAACTCGTTGCGGCACTTCCGGCATGTCATATGGTTGCAGCCTCCGTTCTTCTCGATAGTCGAATTACAGTTGGGGCATTCTTTCGTGTTGGCTGATATCCAGTTTGCGGTTTCCGAATCGTCCTCGCACTTCTTGACCCATTTCTTCACTAAGGCACAGGGTGCGGGCTGATGGTTGTTCAATGTACAGCCAAAGCAGAAGTCGTGACCACAGTTGCAGTGTACCGTAGGCACAATCTTGGTGAGCTCTTTGCTCTTTACTGGGCATTCGACGGCGTATTTACAATCGGGCGCAGGGCACCATTTGAGGTTCTCTTTATCGTCGACGTAGGTTCGCGTGAGGAGGACGTGGTATCTGTACATGTTAGCGGTGTCGAGGGAAAGTGAAGCGGCTAGTGACGTACCTTTCATGGAGATCTGCGGTAACAAGAAGGTCTAGCGACTTGGAGTCGACTATCCGAGTGCAGCCCTCACCAGGGCAGCGTATCCTGGCAGCCTCTCCTTCATCTTGGATTTTAGTGCTAAGATACTGCCTGTAGCAGGCGAGGCAGAAACGGTGGCCGCACTTCATAGCAAACGTGTCCATGTTGGGGTCGTCGTCGCAGCAGATGTCGCAGGCAAAGCCCTTGACCTTCTCTAGCGTGGGTGGGTTGACAGTAGAGTCCTGGCCAAGGCCTGCCGTCTCCAAGACATCCTCTGTCTTCTCCATGTATTGATCGATCAAGCGCTCCTTGTTCCATCGCAGGTGTCGGAGGAGGATAGCGGCGGCTTCGGGCGGTTGGCCGAGGATGCTCGACACCTCATCGACCTGCTTGTCCTGCTGTGCCTGGATTTGTATGGGGTCGAAGACTTTGAAATCCACCTCGTACGACTGTTTGCTGGGCTTGATGTCCTTGTCTTGTGTCTCGAAGCCCACGTCGTCTTGGTCCATGTCGAAGTCAGAGTCTACCCACAGTCAGTATATACAGGCAGAAATGCGTCATGGTCTACTGACCGTCTTCCAAGCCCATGTCGCTGTCCTGGTCGTCAAAATCATCGCCGCTCATGGAGCTGTTGAAGTCGTCGTCGGAGTCCATCTTGTCGGCCTCGGTTGCGGGGGTGTCTGGGAGGCGGACAACGGCGTCGTTCTGTGCCTTTTTCTGGGGAGGCTCTTCTGCGGGACTGAGGTAGTTTGCCTCGTCAGCCTTCCGCTTGCGGGCAGTAATGGAAGGCGTCTTGGTTGAGCGTGTCCCGCCTGATGACGGAACACTAGGCTGCGGCGGCGACGAGGGAGCAGTGACTGTGATGACAGATGATAAGGCCTCAGGCACGTGTGCAGAGTGGCGGGGCAGGTGGGCGGCAGCTTCAGGGTATTGGTCCGCGAGACTGATATAAGTGAGAGGTGAGAGTTGGGACCAGAGGCTGAATGCAGTCGTGGTCGTGGATGCGGGCAGAGAGGACCGTGGTTGGCTCAGCGTCTAGTGTCGGGCTGACGTAAAGAGGCAACAGCGCGCCTCCGGAACTGGGCCGCGCTTCACTGTGGCGTGTCAACTAGGCAGTGCCCCTTTTATCCACTCCTGTAGCCTGCGACTCCTGCAGTAGTCCATCCACCGTCTACCGTCTACCGTCTACCATCTACCATCTACCACGGTTCAATCCTCCTTTTCAGCTGCTCCATGCGCACCCTCTAGGTACTGGTCACGCACGCAGCACGCGCTCCTGACGGCTGATACCGAGCCACATATACTCGTGCCTCTGCGTTTCACCTTCACATGTGGTAAAAGATTGCGCCGTCCTCTATGCCGATGAGCCCACAGTTCTTGTTGTCACTTTGTCTTGTTTAGATTTCCTTTGTCAAAGTTTGCTGTTCACCTTTCGCGTCATCGCTGCGCCGAACAACACCTTCAGCGCAACGACCCTCCCAAAAAAGTAACGCGCCCACATCATGACGCACGTGTCAGATGGGATATAGTGAATTCTATCCGCAAAACACGCCTTTGCAAACATATGCTGGTGCCATCTATGATATCAAACGTTAATCGTTGACCGCATTTCCGTACCTTCATCCACAACCGCCTAATCGTCCTCTTCGCTCTCGTCTTCACTCTCGTCTTCACTCTCCTGCTGCAAAAACTCAATTAGCGACTTGGTCTTCTCCCTCACCTTGATCATCTCCGCATTCTCTGTACTCTTTTCATCTTCCCACCACTGTAGCATACCGTCCTCCTCAATAGAGTCCAACTCGACTAGCTTCGTCGCTGCACTGAGCAGGATGCCGTCGCCATTCTCCTTATTACTGAGGTCTGCTTGCAGCAGCAATAAAAAGTCCGTCTGGTCAACTTTGCTTTGTGCATTCTTGTCGAAGATGGAGCGATCGATGAGCTCCTTGTGCTGCCCAAACACCTGTGCCACGGCACTCTTGACTGCTTCACCAGACTTGGTGAGTTGAGTGACGCGCTTGACGAACGACGATACGACTGCACGCCTGACTTGGTGGTCCGAGGCATTGGTACTCATGCGGAGTGCTGTGAGTTCCAGCTGGATATTGGCAGATTCATGGCCTTCAACCAATGAGTCGTATATACTAGCCGAAGCATCGTGATCAAAGTTTGCTGCGTGCTGACTGTCGGCAGAGCCCACTGAAAGGAAACTGCTTGTTGCTGATCTCTCATGGCGCTCACCATCAAAGTCATCTTCAGAGTCGGAATTGAGTGTAGAAATCGACTCGTTGGAAAAGGTGTACACTAGGTGCGTTAGCGCATATATGAGACCTGTTAGAACTCGGCTTACTGGGCCCCTTGGTGACAAGACCGTCAACAAGCTCGTCTTCGTCGTCCTCGTCTGAGTCGTGAAACTCGAAGCCGTTGCCCTTTTCGCCAACAATCGTAGGGTCCGGATCACCGCGAACGACCTCTTCGCCTTCCTCCTTCCTTCGTTTCGTTCTTGTAATCCTGTGCTCTCCCCGGATGGTCATGTCTTCACCAATGCTGACTCCGTACGATATTAGTGCACCAGCCTCTATTGTGCACCTCCGCCCTATCGCCACTTCGTTTGCAATGACTGCTTTGGTCACAGTGCTACCGTCTGCTATGCTGGCGTAATCCCAGATATATGCCCCATCAATCTTGACGTTTCGACCAATCTGACAATGTCTTCCAATGATGCTGTTAGTGATGACGCTCTTGTCGCCTACACTGGTGCCCCTTCCAATGACCGTCTTTGGCCCAATGACACAATCGCGCGCGAGAATAACTCCCTCCTCTTTGTACGTGTTGCGCTTTTGCAACCGATATGACTGTCCTTGAACCAAGTTGCTGTCGGGACACAACGGATATGCCCAACGGGAAACGATGTCCTTGCTAACCGAGTCGTACGCGTGGAGATTGCGTACTCTTGCTGCGTAATGGTCTGATATGATGTGTGTGTGGAAGGTTTTGCCATTGAGCTCGTAGTCTTTCAACACGCTGTGTAGGAAGCCCTTTCGCGGCGCCTGGAAGTCGAAGTTGTCGCTCCACAAAGCCAATACTTCGGGCGTGCAGATGTCGATACCGCAGTCAATCAGATCCTGACGCACCTCGAGTTCTTGGTGGGTCGATAATATCTCGGGGTCGATAGAGAGGTAGTGCGTCTGATCTCGGTTGGGCATGTGTTCAAAATGTAGGCATCTTTCTTTCTGCGGATCGATGACAAAGACCGGGCTGGTTCCCTGGGCTTTCGTCCTGTGGTTCGCGCCAGCCTCGCGTAGCACCATGGTCATGATGGCGTTCTTGTCCTTTACTCGGCGTGCCCTATGCGCCGCGAGTGCAGACTCCAGCGGCAGGTTACTGACCACATCGCCATATACCAAGAGGAAGTCACCAACTAGCAGCCCCCTGCTGTCCAGGTCGCGCATCGCATCTCCAATGGAATGCGATGTCGACTGGATGAGCTCTAGTCTCGAAAAGGGCGATGATTTGGTAGACCATTTGGAAGCCTTTATGTAGTCCTCAACCTGCTCCCTGTGTGCGCCGCAGTATACAAAGACTTCTTCCACGCCGGCATTGGCGAGAAACTCGAACGTGTACTCGATGAGCGGGGTATTCGCGAGGGGCAGAAGACACTAACAAGTGTCAGCATGCGACTGATGTATTTCTGGGTCTGCGTACTCTTGGGTGTTCGAGTGTGAAGGGACTGAAGCGTGTTTCAAAGGGATCCGCGAGTATCTAGAGAGTCAGCACAATTTCGCCTATGGACGCGTTGCGAGACGTACCACAGCCTGTAGCGGCTCATCGCGCTCCTCTTCGCCCGACTTGCCCTGGTTCTGCAATTTTTTCCCTTTCGGCGGCATGTTGAGAAAACCGGCGTGTATTGCGCAAAAGGTGGGAGGGCGCGGGTGGGACTCTGGATTGGTGCAAGCAGTGGTGGGGTTTTTACTACGACTTCCAAAACCCTTCCCCAACTCACTACCACCGCTGAGTCACAAGCTCCAAACCAGGGACCACCACGCAAAACCAGCTCGTCGGGTCCTGTCACGTCTCGGGTCCTTTAGCGGGGTGGCTCTGCGGGTAAGCCGCTGCAACAGGGCGCATGAATCTCGATCATGCTCGTGCGCAGGCAATCTGGCCAGGCCGTGAAGGTCTGGACCGCCAGGGACAGCTTCTACTCGGAAACGCTTATTGTGACGACTTCACCCATCTTCAGCAGTGACTAAATCTTCGTTTTTGCAGCCCCATTAGAGCGGAGCACAGAACACTTCAAATTGTTTGTCTAGCAAGTAGGGTATTTTCTAGCAAATGTCCAGCCCAAGACCTAAATCATTATAATAATTCAAACGCAGAGGTCCTGTCAAGTCCCTAGGCAGCTTGGTTTGAGAGCCATCGAATCCTTCAACTCTGCTAAGCATGCGAGGGCCAGCCACAACGAATAGTCTTCCGACCACGGCAACTCTTTTTCAGCTTTTTTGAACCTGCTGTACTCAGTATAGAAAACCGCGGTCAATGCCTCTTGGCGAAGTGCTGGGGCCCTTCTCTGGTCTTTGTGATCCTTCATCTCTGATTCCTCCATCTGATCATCTATCACCCTGGCTGTCAACGTGGACGTGGCTGCATAGGTCCCATCTGCTGTTGCATTTGAGGAGCATACATTTGCTGGCGTTTTGCGGGGTTATTCATATCGTCACCCCCGGAGATTTCGGAGACCTGCCGGCGGTGACTACCCTGTAGTTGCTGTTGCTGTTGCTGCTGCTGCTGTTGCTGTTGTTGTTGTTGTTGTTGTTGTTGTTGTTGTTGTCGTTGTTGTTGCTGCTGCTGCTGCTGCTGCTGCTGTTGCTGTTGCTGTTGCTGTTGCTGTTGCTGTGGCGACATCTGCATGTGGGGCGATGTGCTGTACCCCATGTTTCCTTGCATAGGATTGACGCCATAGGGACTCGGGTGTTGCACCGGTTGGCCTCGCATAGCCTGCGCAAAGTCATCCGGAACTGTGCTGCCAACTGGAGACACCCCCGGCATCTGGCTGGGCGAATTCCAATTGCTCACGGTTTGCGGAGATTTGGCGGGCGAGTCTTCTTCCTTGAGCACCAGCTGTCGTGCTATTTGCACGGGCTGAGGAGCCACCATCGACCCGTCACCTTGCGCGGATGGCTTTTTGAGGTGAACCAGATGCTTTTCTAGCATGTGTAATAAGCCTTCCTTGGTAAATGGCTTGGGAAGAACATCGTTCATGCCTAGAAAAGTAAGTCCACGTCAAGCAGGTAGTAAGGGTCGTCTTACCATGCTGGAAGTACATTGAGATGTCGTCACTTCGAATATTCGAAGTCATGGCAACGATGGGAGTGGTATCAAATTGCCGGATCAAATGGCATGCCGAGACACCATCGAGGTTCGGCATGATAATGTCCATTAATACTAAGTCGTATTTGGAGCCAGCATTCATCTTATTAACGGCTTCCAGGCCGTCCAGCTAGATTCAGTTAGTGCTGTCAAGGCAAACCAAAGCAAGAAAACTTACGGCGCTATCGATAGAGCAGTGGAAAGCATACAGGAACTTGCTTCCAATACGACGACACGTGGGGTCGTCTTCTACGAGCAAGATTTGGGGTGGCCGAATCCACCCCGGATCAGAGAATGCACTCTTCTTCTTGCTTTCGGGCGCTTTAGGCTCAATGGGCTCGACGGCCTTTGGTGGAGCAGCATAGGGAATGTTGTTGATGTGCTCGCTGTACATAGGATCGATGCCGTTGGAGGATCCGACTGGGTATACGAGGTTATCAAGATTTTCCAGGCGCATGGAGTTGGTGGAAGTCGCCGATGGCGGTCCCCGGCTCGTGGGTCTCATTTGGGCTCGGGCAAAATCCGGTGGGGGTGTTGTCAAGGTGCCGTTCATTCTCATGGTGATCTCGTTCATGTGCTCCAAGTTCCGAGGGTTCAACATGGCATCCGCATTGGTTTCACTGAGAAGCTTGGAGGCGTGCTGCAAAGGGGAAGCAGGGTTGTCATCGTCGTTGGCTGGGGTAGGCTCTATGCTGCCGTTTTGCGGTTCGCCGCCGTTGGGGAAGATAAGCTTGCTGTTCCTTCTCTGAGTCGCGTCGACGCCGTGCAAGAAGGTCATGATCTGTTGCATGACGTGTTCGTGGTTGACGACAGTCTTTTGCAAGCCAATCACCTCCTGCAAAAGCATGGAATGATGAATGCTCAGCTCGTTGTACCGACCCTCGAGCTGGTGTAATTGGGCTTGCGTCGCCATCAGTTGGCCGCTAACCATGTCCATCTGCTGCGACGGCGCAAATTCTTCAGTTGTCGCTTGATTTGGTTTTCGTGGCGCGGGCGCCTTTCGTCGGATGTTATCGAGTGCATCTTTGTTGTTCATTTTGAAGTCTGGGTGCTTAAACTCCCAGGCCTAGGTAGGGGTCAGCCAGACGAACCAAGGTTGAGACGATGCACCTGTAAGACTATAACGACAACGAGCGTATATAGGACGTACCCCTGGCCCATAAGGCGATTGTCCGTTTTCTTCATTGTTATGACGAACTTTGTGGAAGTCGTATTTATTCAGTTGGCGGACAAAACTTGCAAAGTTGCTGTGTTTGAAATGTTTGGGTAGTATATGTTTTGTGAATTTTTCGTTCTGGTCCACGGTTAACAGGCTTGCATCGACGAGACACATGGGGCCGAAAAGCGCATACTTCTAGGACAACGAAACTATCGCCGTCATTTCCCCACCGTACTACGCTCTCGTCGCTGGGGTTCTCCAACATCCTAGACAGCCATTAGCAAGACGTCAATGGTATTCCCACTGGCGCATCGACCTACTTGTACAGCTTGCGCACAAAGTCGCTCGAGTTGTTGGAGCCGCCTCCACCGCCTTGGTTGGAATCCATGATGACGGTCGATTCGCGAGCACTACAGGCCTAAAAGCCGTCGTTCCCAGTCCGAATGGAAGCGCGACGGCGATGGAATATTCGCGTCGCCAGCTGAAGCCGATACCGAGACCCTGGGTTTGGGCAATTTAATGCGACGAGATGGAGACCACGGCGGCGGCGCGCGAGGATGCGGATGCGCGTTGTATGGAGCTCAAGATGCTCTTGGCGGGTCGGATCGAGGGTGAAGAGGCGATGACGAAATTAACCAAAACGGGCGCGCCTTCTCGCAGGTGGGCGGAGGACGATGGACGAGATCTGGACCTTCAGGTGGAAGAGGCAGGGAGACATGGGCACTGCTCGCGGCTTCTGAGCTAAACGGCCCTAAAGCAGGTTAACACGGCCTTGAGAGGAATGCAGTGTCGAGCATGGGCTAGGGGAGCCAAGCGGACGTGCCGAGGGAGCGTGCAGGGATCCTGGGTGGGCGGCCGCGACGAAGACTGACTCTTAGGCGAGGCCGTCTTTTGGGAAACATACATCAGCGCCGCGTAGCTGTAGCTGGATGCGTCCTGCTCTCGGTATGAGACTCCAAGTCTGCAGGCATAACTGGGAGTGGTGGGCCGCATTCCGTCCCTCTGCTGCGTCCCGAGCACCATGGTTCGCGTCAGCTTCACAAGACGGGCGATGCCGCTAGCTACGCCGTTGACGGCCCATGACCGGCCCAAGATACGATCGGCATAGCACAGGGAGCGTGCGAAATGCAGTCACTGACGCCGAGTGGGTTCCTGTCATTATCCGCAATCTTGCTGCCGCTATGAAGTTTAGTCGGCATAGACAGCGGGTTATTTATGGGGACTGCCTGGTCCGAATGGGTATCCCCCTCTCTTCGGTGAGGAAGGGCTGCGCTTGCCGCGTTCCGAAGAGCTAAACAATCGTCGCCGGCTTCCCCCACCACCTGCTGCACCCTGCAACCATCATGTTTTCCGTTGCCGCCCGTCGTATGCCTCTAGTGCGTCCTGTCGCTGGTCGACGTCTCTTCCATGCTTCTGCACCTGCATTTGTCAAGGTTGGTGACAAGCTGCCCGACGTCGACCTCGTAGAGGCATCGCCCGGCAACAAGGTCAATCTCGCCAAAGAGTTGACCAGCAAAGGTGTCATTGTCGGTAAGCTTAAGATTATGCCTATCACTATCAAACCTAAATGGGCCTGACAACAATTGCAGGTGTGCCGGCCGCCTTCTCACCCTCATGCTCTGAGAATCATATTCCCGGCTACATCAACTCGCCTAAGCTTAGGGATGCCGGCAAAGTCTTCGTTGTCTCGGTCAACGACCCTTTCGTGTAGGTTCCGCCCCTCGTACAAATTACCGAATCGTACCCCTCATCACCGTCTCGGGACGACGGTGCCGGCCATGTTCCATTTGACTCGTGGGTGATCAACCAGGGATGCACAAGACGTCGCTCCAATTTGTCCATATGTATGCACGCGAAGCATGGCTTGCAGGAAACGATAGAATACAGTCAATAGTCATTTCGAATCACTGACAATGTCCAGCATGAAAGCATGGGGCAAACTCCTCGACCCGTCGGGTTCCAGCGGTGTGAGTGACCACTTCGAACCCTATTCGCCCTCCCGTTATTGACATATCCAGATTCGCTTCCTAGGAGACCCCAGCCTCAGTTTCACAAAGGCGCTCGACCTGTCTTTTGACGGTGCCTCCATCTTCGGAGGCCATCGTTCAAAACGATACGCTCTTGTTGTCGACAACGGCACCGTCAAGGCCGCTCACGTAGAACCCGACAACACCGGACTGAACGGTAAGGCTTTTAGGGTTTACCGAACTTTGAACCAGCTAACAAATTCCAGTCTCTGCCGCGGACAAGGTCTTGTAGGAGGTTGATATGACCGCTGATATTGGAGCATGCCAGTTCATCACCAGAGTTGCCTACGCCAGACTAAAAACTGATTCTAGTCTTGGTCCGGCTGGTCGCACTGTGCAAGGCGAGGGCACCTATTTAAACAGCCGTGATTGTTTATTTATAGACCATGTTACCGTTGACTCTTCACGCCCCTTGGGTGTGAGGTACGACCGTGCATTACCCAATACATCGTGTTCATCCAACATATCCAGCTGCATTCCTCCTTTAGTCAGCCACATCGCCACCACATTTCATACCCTGCTCCAATCTCCCTTGTCAAGCCTTCCGGTGTCTCATATTAATGCGAAATGGTTATAGCGGACCATCTTCAGCTTTACTTGCCGACCCAGGTTCACTGATTACGAAACTTTCGAGACTGAGTAGTCCTTCTGCCACAGCATTGGTTGCTGGCCTCCAAGAACAGGAACGCCAACCAAAAAAAACCCCCGGCTCTTTTATCTCCAATGGTTACGTCAGACTACAGACGAGAATGATTCGCTTCAACATCATCGTTTATGTGGAATGCAGACTTTGCTGAAAGTCTTGTGTTGGAGAAAAGACGGAGTGATGATAGCTTTGTGCATAGAGGAGCTTTTCGAGCGTTCTCGCCGACCATGGTCCAAACGCGTTCAGGCCTATTGACCCTGCTGCCGCCGGACTTGATTGGAAAGGTGCATCACCACACCCGACAAGTTTGAGATGGGTGGATACCAAAAGCTCCGCTCTTCAGCACGGTCCACATGATCCAAAACCGTACTTCCGGTGCGTTGATATCTGGCCTTCCCATCTCGCAGGGAAATAGTAGAGCCTACCCATTTCTCCTACTCGTTTCCATTGCTGATGGAGAGAGGTTATGTCATCGCATTCGGCGGACCCCGGGTTAAGGAAACGCAATATGGCTTTCCTCCTGGGAACCGTAGATCGCCACGTATTCTGCGGGGAATGGGGAAAAAAAAGGAAAGAAGGTTAGCAATCTTGGATCCTCTGGTCATTACTGCACTTCCAGCTAGTTCCTTCTTTTTTTCTGGGTTCGATAACCTCGTTCGCTTGAGGACGAAAGCCTCACTTCATGCATCGTTTTTGCATTGAAGAAGAAGAAACTTGTAGCTGAAGGTAAGATACATACAAATCGGTACAGGATGACAGCGTTTTCATTCTCAAGTCATTTATTTTGCGTCATGTCGCTGGAACCAGTTTCAGCAATGAACAAAATTTCATAATACTAGTTCCACACTAAAGTCACCCGCATTACTCGACAACACTGCTATGGCCTGTATATGTGACGAGCCAAGCCACTCGGCCAAGACGCCGCCGCAGCCTACTTGCTAACAAAAGCGCAAGACCCAAGATCGCGCTTCTGCGCCGGAAGATGAGGACTAATGTCAAAGTCGAAGATATCCATCGGCAACCCCATGGTCGTACACGCGTTGGGAATATCCACTATGCCAGCTACATGGCCCTGTACAGGAGCGCAGGACAGCAGGAGGTAAATCTGGTAATCGTTGTAACCTACTCGTCTCATTAGCCAACCCAGTCCAAGCCCAACATCAAAGAGAAGCAAGAAAAGAAAAAGGGGAACAACAACAACAACAACAACAACAACAACAACAACAACAACAACAATAATAATAATAATAATAATAATAATAACAAAAACTCACCATAGCGCCTCAAATACTCAATCACCCTCAAACTCGTCTGGCGATACGCAACGGTAGTATCAAGATAATGCTGTTTCCCATGCTCATCCACACTAAATCCCTCAAAGTAAATATACCGCCCCGGTCCAAACTGCGGCTCCACAGGGCCAGGAATGTAGATCGGACTCTTCATGTCAAGTTCCTTGATGCCACCCTTCATGACGCTGAACTTGAGCGTAATCACACCCGCCATTTCAATCGCGCCACAAAACGAGATTTCGCCATCGCCCTGGCTAAAGTGCAAGTCGCCTACGCTGAATTTGGCTCCCGAGACGTGTACGGGGAGGAAGACTTTGGAGCCGCGAGAGAGGTTCTTGATGTCGCAGTTGCCGCCGTGTTCGGGGCGACCGGGAATGGTTCTTGCGCCTTCTTTCCCAATTTTCGCCTTGAGGTCGCCTGTAGCGGAGCCCGCATGCACGTTTGCAGGCTGCGGGGGTTCAGCGACGGTGCGGTTGAGGTGCGTGTGTGTGGAGATGAGCTCGGATTCGCGCTTGTTCCAGGTGTCGAGGACTTCGGCTGAGGGCGCGCAGCCGAGGACTATCGATTGAGGTTAGATTCTTCTGAACCTTTCTTTGTTTGGTAGGGGTTCTGTATTGGGAAAGATTGGGAGGAGGGTTGCGTAGGTAGATATATATACATATACTCACTTCCAGGATGAATCAATCCGGCAAACCTCACACCGGGGATATGTCTTGAACTGCAGAAGATACCTTCGAAATCCCAAATCGCTTTAGCCCTATCGCGTTACTCAGCACCCTCTACTATCCTAGTCTCTTTCGCTGTTGTTTCCTTCTCAAACTTACGGTTCAGGGTAAATCTCATCCAGAAACCCTCCTCCATTCTCCTTGGCAAAGATACCTGTAAACCCCCACGGCTGCTCATCCAACGGCTGCACGTCTTGAATCTCAACCACAAGGACATCGCCCGGCTCTGCAGTCTCAATGTCAAAGGGCCCGGTCAGATAATGGATCTTGGTAAGGTCGACATCACGCATATCATCAGCGCTATCGTTATTGCCGATTTGACCGCCGGTCCAGTCTACGCATTCGATTTTGACGACTTCGCCGGGGGTGATTTTGCCATAAGATGGATTTTCAGGGTGCCAGCGGTTCTGAGAAGAAATGAGTGGTCAGAAAACCTTGGAAATATTGCTGAGGAAGGGGTCTACTCACATGCAGGCAGTCTTGCTCAGCTGCAGGCTTGTCTAGAGAGACTTTAGCCGCATATCGGAGGCCTTCTTTACCCATGGCGAAGAAGACGAAATTTGCAAAATGTACACTGCGACAAGAGCTGAAGTTAGGGCAAGAGTATTAGAAAGAGAAGACGGGTTCAGTCGCGAAAAGGAGGGGAAGTCGGGCATATGAAGTCAACGGAAGAGGGGAAGTGGTAATGCTCAGCCCGTCCATGGCTATCTCCGACACATCTACTTGCCGAGGAGACGACCGGCACCCATATGCATCCACTATTACTACAAGATCGGTGATAAGCTCGACGATAGAACTGCTACGTTACGTATCACTGGGAATAGGTCCCAAGCTACCTACCACAACGGGACGCGTTGACCCCACTGCGGGGTATGGCTGATATGCCTACCATCGTCATACAGCACCCGATGGCGTAACAGCAGAATACACCTGTTTGCCGACGGCGTGAGTCGATTCTAGCTGCCGCTGACGCCCACAAAATGAGGTTGCGAGTTCCGTCATTCCAAGCTCCATCCATCCAAGCGTGAATGGCTGTTTAGCTTTTCAGCGCACAATCAAGCTAACTAAAAGCTTTCCTCGGTGTCTGGCGCACTTCGGGCTGAAACTTTGGCTTGTGCATTGACAGGTTGTGCTCGTCCATGTGCTGCCATGGCAGATTCAGAAACTCATGCTTGTTCTTCCAACGGAGCGACTCCTCCTTGAACTTCTCGGCTTCAGTTGGCGGTAGCGGTGGTTCCGTAATCTTAGTGATGAGATATGCCGTCGAAGCTTCTGCAAGGCCGTAGATGAGGACGCCGACGAGCGGAATCTTGACAAGAATGTAGAAGCCAAGGCCGAAACCGAATAGTACACCAGCGCGGTCTCTGAACCAGAGCTTCTTCTGTTCCTTGTTGTAGCGGACGCGGCTGAAATATGGCTCGAGCTGGTGTGAAATCAGCAAAGGTGATTAGAATGCATGTTGAGGAAGCCACTAACCAGCTCACGCATGAGCGTGCGCGAAGAAAAGTAAGCCTGCAGGAAGCTGACGAGGTACCTGCGAGGGAACAGCAGAGAGGTGGCAAAGATGACAGCTGCTGGCTGCGTTCCCACCGACTTTTTGAATGTGTAGAAACTGGCAGCTGGCAGTACGAAACGTCCAACGTAAGGCAGGTAGGACAGTCCCAGAACGCCCAAAGATATAGCAGCCTTTCTGCCCTGCTTGGTGGCGTAAATGATGACAGCTTGCTTTATTGGCTTCTTCTCCTTGTCGGGTTTAGGTGCGTGGTCGGGGTATTTGTCGAGGTTCGGGTAGTACATGGCGCGGAGGTTGTGGGGGTCTTCGGTCTTGTGCTTCATTACGTAGGTTTCGTCTACCCAGCGGAGGGAGTCCATGAACCTGAAAGAGGGAATTAGCCAGGGCTCAGCACCGCTGAAGATGGGTCTTACATGTGATCCAGAGTAGGCGTCACATAACGCATCATGGTCATGAGGAAGAAGGGCACCTGGAGCACCGAGTGTTCAAGGAAGTGCAGGCCGTTCACGACAGTCTCGTCCAGCTGGGTATGGTCCATGTTCATGAACAGCGAGAGTATCCATAACAGCACCCGTACTCCGACAATCTATGGGGGTGTAAGCGGCCATGTTTGCCATGGGCGTAGGCAGGATGCGGAACGTACGGGAATGGCGACGATGATGCGGATGGCGATACCAGCGACTACGGCAATAGCAGCCTGGCGGTAGTGATCTGAGGTGAAGAGGCCTGGGTTTTGGAGGGCTCGATTGACTGTGAGGCGTGTCAGAAGCAAGCCATGGCCCATGATAGCGTGACGGCTAGCAACCCACCACCGACTAAAGTGAGCTGAGCTCCCCGCAGGATGGCATTAGGATCGAAGTTGGACACATCGAACTGGGACATATCGATCTTGTCCATGGCGACAGCGCAGGATGGACGGTCAGGCAACGTGGTGATCCGATCCGTGCCGGCAGCAAAGCTAGCAACTGTACGACGAGTGTGCGAACGCCTGCGAACTGGCGGAGCAAATGACGTACATGGGAAGGGGGGGGCTGCGCGGTTTTGCGGACCCGTCCCCCGTCCGCGTGCAGCTATGTCGTCGCGAACAGAAACGGCGTCGCATCGCAACTGGCAACAGCAACATCTTGATTAATTTCACAGCGTCATGATGGGGCTGTCGGCCCCCGAGGCAATTTGACGCGCGCGGGGTGCAGACGATGCGCTGATCCGGTTGAAACTCGACATGCTTCCCTGCGGCCATAGCGCGTAGCCTTCCGCAGCCAGGGACTGCGACACCCTTCAGCTGCACGTCGACTGGCGACTGCACACGACGCCATAGCACAGCAACAAAAGCAATACACCGTCGCAAGCGCCGGACGCCATCTGCCCCAGGAGACTTATACCACAACATCATCCCCGCCAGCAATGCTCACATAGACAGCCCATCATGTCCTTGCCGGCTTCATCCCAGCATCCTGAGCACGCCCCGTCGGCCGTCCACGCCAGCAGCGGCAGAAGAAGCTTTACCCTCCCCGCGCGCGCCGCAAAGAGGACCTCATCAGTACCAGCGCCGACGGCCAGCGCCGACGGCATAGAGACGCTGTTTGTGTGCTCCGACTCCAAGATCTTCTCCTTTGCTACAGATGGGCCCACTCGCCGCCTTTCACCTGGCCGTGCCGGTGACACGCCGCGTCCGATACCATGGAAGACGCCCACAGAGCGCACCCTAGCCGTCGGTATGTTGTCCCAGGTGCCATCAGTCGGAATGCATGCTGATGCCTGAGTAGGTGTCTTGCGCATATACCGTGTGACCGCGTCCAACGTGTCCTTCCTTAACAGCGGCAATCTCCTCCACACCATCTTCCCTCGCTCCCAATGCTGGTGCGTCGACAACCAGTCCGTCTTCGTGTTGCGAATCCGTCAAGACTCGTACTATCGTATCGAACTCCCTTTCGAATCCGAAGAGGACCAGGAGAAGATCGCCCTATTCAAGTCAGTCTTGTCGCACGTCATGCAGTATGAGCGGACACAATGCCCATTCAGGCGGGGCGCTGGAATCGAAGAGCTAGAGCGTCCCAAGAGCCCACCGCGCACGACGATAAAGAGGAAGCCCTCAGGCCAGGCCAAGAAGTGGGTCTTGGACAAGACTTGGGTGCCAGAACAGCATGGCCAACGGCCATCTACTTCGGGTACTGAACGCTCAGATGCCAGTACTACTTCTGCAAACGAGGACGACGATCGCCGGAGCATTTGTACTGAGAGTAGTGAAGCAATGCCCGAAGCCCCAGAAGCCCCCTTCGCGAGCACGCTACCACAGCCCCTCCCACCGTCCGCCCTACCCAAACCCCTTCCACGTCGACTCTCGGTAGCAGAGCGTGCAAGCTTCTTTCAGGGTGTGCGCTCCGTCGCGGCACCAATCAGAACACAGAGAACGGGGTCTGTGTCTGCCATGCAACGCATCGTTGAGTCACCGTCAGCCAGACCTGGCAGTGACGCAGAGAAGCCGGTACTCGAGCGTCAGGTCTCGGATGCTGTCAGTCTCGCCTCCAGTACCGACTCGTTCTATTCCCTAGAGACTGCCACCCCGCGAAGCCCATCGCCCAAGTTCCTGGATGCAGATACCGTTGTGATGAATCCATGGGCGACCGCTTTCTCAAAGCAGCAAGATGAACCGAGAGGGCGCGCAACACATCGACGCCAGATATCAGAAGTGACTGTACGTGCCGCATCAATCGAAAAGGCCGATCCATCTCCACCAGTCACACCCACCGCTCCATATTACTCCACCACCATTCCTTCAATTGATATCAAGCCGTCCTCAGCCCCCTCGACTCCACCACTCGTCAGCGACTCGGACGACGATAGTCTCGGGCGTGCGAGTTTAGATCTTCCTACGCCTCCAGACTCCATCAGGATGAGGAGACTTACAGGAGCCTCGCAACGGCGGGCATTTTCCCCTATGCCTCCAGCACAAAACCTGTTCTGTCCCCCCAAGCACAACCCCGGTAAAGAATTCACCAATGCTTTGGTACGCAAGACATGCGAGATTGTTCTGGGACCGCCAGCACATCTGGTGTCCATGATGCTGCGCATTGCCACGACCGTCTCCAACGGTTTTGGGTTCAGCGCGTACCGCGCCCGCCGCGCCGAGAAGATCCCGTGCTCATGGGAGTCAGATGATGAGGCTGATTGGGCCGAAGATGACTTTGGCATTCCACTTAACAACACGAGGCATTCAGCTCTTCGACGACGGACATTTTCCGGGGAAGTGGATTGAGGAAGACGAGCCAAGTTGGATTTTAGAAGAGCGTTTCCTAATTGCACATTCATGGATGATACCAGGAGGAGTTTGTACGTTTAATGCTTGCATTTGAAGGCGAAAGGCATGCCTACTGGCGTCGCATCTACATGACGACAAGGATTTCGGGGGAATACACGATTGTAATAGGGGCTGTATACTGTTGAGGTTGAGTTACTTTCTTTGTAGCCATGTCATATTGTATTTCTGGAATCGCGACGCTCGCATGGATGAGAATGCAGGTTCCACACCGTCTTTGCTTGGGTCACGCGCGTCACTGGCGAGCTGGAACCATGCCCTGGTCAGCCTGCCCTTGCAGAGGAAAGTAGTGCGGCCACCTTGAGATACCTTGAGTCTACGTAAGGTTTCCCAGTAGGCCATCTCCTATGACCTCAACCCCAGCATCATAGCATCCGTCATGGCAAGCGATGCATGTGGCATGGCATGATGCCTGACGATGAAGGCCAAAAAATCTCGATTTCGGGGGGGGGGGCATGCTCGAGGGAAAGCGGTGCCGGACGTCGCTAGCTCCCGCACTGTTCGTGTTGGTTGGGATGACAAGCTCTACACCACACCAGTTGCACACGATGCTCACTCATCCCATCTCACCAGCCCGTCAGCGTCAGTCTAAGAGCGGAGAATGGCCAGCTATATGCACTTCCTCACCTGAGTAAACAAAGCGTCGAACAGTGCGAGTGATCGCCCTCGCCGTGGGGCAGGAAAAATCACAATGCAGGGTTATGGGTCCAGCCACGCTGGCAAACCTTCGATCGCGTCCGAGCCAGCTTTACCGCAAGTTGCAGCGCCAGCGGGTCGTCCAATGACGTTTGGCCTTCCCTCGCGTGCCCGCGCACGCAAACAAGGAGTTGACCGACTAATTAAGTCTCTTGAGGAGGCGGGTGATCCGACCGTCTCGTCCTAATATTCCCACGGTACCCTCCGGTTTGTGTCAGGATTAGACAATCGTCTCGCTTGCACGCTCCTTACCACATACTTATTCATCTTCGCTTCGCTACGACGGGGCTGCGATTTTGAATTCTCATACGAAGGCTTTTATTATGAAAAGAAAGATGGCGGATCTCGACGTGTTGATGGACGAGACGTTGACCCTATGCAAAACACCGCCCGTGCCGCGACGGCATCCCTATCGCGAGTTCTATCAGTACAGAAAGACATCGCTACCTGCCACGACCGTTATGCCGAAACCAGAGATGGAGATGGTTGGACAGTCCATGTTTAACTTTGGTTCGCAGACTGAGCTGGTGCCCAAACCGCTGTTCAGCAGAAGCAACTCGCTGCCATCGCGATCATCGCGACCCTCTCGACCATCGGAACCCTTTCAGTTCAACTCAGACATTGTGAAAAGCCCATCGCCCCTGTTCAGCCGGAGAAATACACTTCCATCGCGAGTTCGACGTGCTACTACCACTGAACGAAGGCCGTCGCCGCTGTCGCGCAGAGAGGATGCGCAACCGCCGGAGCCGACCCACTTCCCTGCTTTGACACCTACCACCACGTCACCAAAGGAACAGCCACCCAAGGTGCCCAACTCGACCGAGGCACACCCCACCCCATCGAAAGCGACCCCATCAAAGGCAACTCCATCAAAGACGACGCCATCGAAGGCTGTTCCCATGAGAGCTACCTTATTAAGGGCTTCAACCGTCACTATTACCTCCCCGAAAAGACCATCTCCACTTTCTGGTAAGGGGAGCGTGCGCCGACCTGGTCCTACCCGCATTGCTCCAGTCGAGCCCCCATCGCCCATGGTTCTGTCGCCTGTTACCTCCCATACCAGCTCCGTAACTTCATCGCCAACGCCATCCGTGTTTTCAGAATCAGCTAGCTTTTCTGCATCGGCACCGTCTACGCCTGCGACATCACCACCCAGTTCTCCAGCGACCCGCCCACGTTCGCCCTCGTGCTATTTCGCCCCAGCTTATTGGACCATCACAACTTCACCGTCCCCTGTATACATTCCTCGACAGAAACTGAGGAGGAAGGACAGTCCACGCATGGACACTCTGAGGACCCTTAGAGCAAAGGAGTCGGACGCATGTCTAGAACGCATATACGATCAGCGTACGTCAGCCTACATGGAATGGACAGGCTTTCAAGCGCTCACAAACTGAATGTGTGTCAGCGTCCATAAACGGACCAAAATGATACTTGAGCCATGCTGCTGTCACCGGGGTTCAGAATGGTATCGAAACCCTGGAACGTGTTGGAGAGGAAGATGAATGTGAGTCTACTAGTGCGCATCTCGCGGCCCTAGCCATTGACGTAATCCAGGTAATGACTTGCAGCATACCGTCTGCAGAACGACCTTAACGAAACGATTTACGATTTACGACGAACAACGACTTGGGATGAAGGGGGACACGTATAGAGTATTCGATTATAATACCCAGGGTTTGAATATTTGGCATGCTTGTTTTTTCGCACCTGGCTTGCATAGTCGCAGGCTTTCAACGCATAGTACGAATGTAATCTAATAGAACACAGGGCCAGTCAGCCCTGTTTCGTTTCCAACACTTTAGTTGACGTCGCAAAGTAATACATCAGCGCGCATGCGCACCGCAGAGCCTCAGCTCGGCATTCATGCATGTCTTACATCAGCCCCCGCTGCCTGCTGACCTCCATAGCGACCCGAATGGAGGCGCAGCTGCGTCGTGCAACGTCAGTGATTGGCTGCCATTTCTGACACGTCTCAGCCCGTAGTGGCCTGGTTATTCCCCCTACACCCACCATTGCCTTTCCATTATTAATTTACCCTTTCCCGACGCCGCTGAAGTAGACGACAAGATTATGGCGTATATTGGATATTATTCGTGTTATTTTCCGTGCACCTGCGCCGCACATCTGTCGTGGCGCAACGCATTACCTTTTTTGTGCCACTGGTGGGCCTCATTAGCCTCACCCAGCTAAGAGGCGCGTAATTTGGCCCCCATCAGCCTTCAGGATCGCATGCAGATTGGCGCAAGTACAGCACGCCGTACTGCATGGGCGGAGTGTGCTACAAAGATTTATAGTATGCTGGCCCCGGCTTTGCGACCGCGAAGGATACCGCGGAGTATCAGATCCAGGACGTCATCTGTTTCATTCCATACACCCTAATCGTAGCGCAGCCTTGCAGGCAACCACCATTGTAAACGATTCGACCACCTGACACACATCACCTCGCCACTATTACACACACTTGGGAGAGGCCTCGTGACGGTAGTTTGTATATGAGTCTGAAGTAGGAGGAAATTACAACTTATTTTTCGCATCCTGTTACACTACCCATACTCCTAAGCAAACATCGCGCACACGAATTTCCACATTAACCACGTTATCAAATCACCATATCGAAAGCCGCATACAAAACAGAATATATCTGCCCATTTGGGCAAGTACCGAAGATGGAGCTCTCAAACCCGGAAAGAAACCCAAACGCACCGCTGCGGTTACTATCACTTGACGGAGGTGGTGTGCGTGGACTGTCATCACTGCTGGTCCTCGAAACACTTATGGAGAACATAGCTCTGGAAGAGAAGAGACTGGGACGAAGAGCAATGGGAAACCATGAGCCGCTGAAACCTTGTGACTACTTCGATCTCATTGGTGGTACGTCGACGGGTGGAATCATAGCCATCATGCTTTCACGGTTACGACTCGACTGCAAGCAATGCATAGCCGTCTACAGTAAGCTGGCTGAGGAAATTTTCAAGCATGACCGGTCATTCAAGGCATTTGGGATAAAGATACCGACAGGAGCCAGCCGGTTCTCTGGTGCCGTGCTGGCAAATGCCATCAAGACTGCACTAAAGGATCTGAACTTTGATCCGAACGAGCTCATGTGGGACGAAGCGCTATTTGAAGAGGTGGATGAGACGACCGATCTACCCAGAAACAGCATTTGGGCAGACGCAGCGCCGGATGTGACTGTCACCGAAAGCCCGGTGGCGACCATGAAGAGTTCGTTGGGCTCATTGGAATCAGGACCACCGGACAGTACGAGCAGCCTGAAGCCTTCGTCTACCCTCTACAGTGACAGCCCTTTCAACCCATGGCCACTTGCGCGAAGCGCTACGTGGAAACTTCGGAAACGGCAATCCGTCCACCGGAAAGCAAATGCCAAGGGCTGCCGTGGCTTCGTCCTTACATCCCTTAAAAACGCACTGGGACTGCCCAGAATCCTGTCTACTTACGATCCAAATGACCGCACAACCCGCATCTGGGAAGCGTTACGAGCGACCTCTGCAGCACCGACGTTTTTCGAAGAAATGCAGTTCGGAACGCCCAAAGTCACCTACCTAGACGGCGGTGTAGGATTCAACAATCCCTGCGCCGAAGTCGACTACGCAGCAAAAGCGCTTTGGGAGGATCGATCGATTGGCGTCATAGTATCAGTCGGCACTGGGCTACAAAGCATCCCCAGTGTGAAGAAGATGGCCTCATGGCTACCCTTTGGTCTTGGAACCGACATCTCCATAGCAAGTGCGCTCACAAGCATGGCGACCAGCACAGCACGCGTGGACAACGAGATGAAGCGCATGTACAGCAACTCTGACACCAAGTACTTCCGTTTCGATGTGGATCGCGGTCTCGCAGATGTTAGTCTCGAGCAATGGATGAAAGAAGACGAAATGGCCAGTCTAACCGAACAATACATGAACGATGGCCAACAAATCCGCAACGCTAAAGACTTTGGCGAGCGCATGGCCAAACTCTCTGCTCTCCCTCCCAAATTCGAAATTGGCGCCACTCACTTCGGCGTCGGCATGTCCGGGACTCGCAAACTAGACGACTCGTTCAAGCTCGTCCACGTCGATTTCAAGACCGGCATGCCCATCGGTGCCGGTCTACCGTCTGGCCTGCACCCCGATTCGGACGACGGAATCCTACCTCGCATGTCTCAATTCCGCACCTCGTCGCCCACGGGCGAGGGCGGCCTCGCAGTCGACGACACAGGCCGTCTTCGCAAAATTTACCCCGTAGCTGAGGATCTCGACCACGACGGCCGCCGCGAAGAAGCAGCCGTGTACCAATGCATCAAATCAGACAACGTGTGTCTACGCACTATAAAAACGGGGATCCCTCAGGGCAACTACAAGGTTTCCTTCATCCTCTCTTTCCACAATTCTCAACACACACCGCCTCGCGATCTCGTCTGTAGCGTGGGGAAACCGTTTGATACACAGAGCTTCACGCATCGTTTTGTCGATGTTAAAATTACGCCCGATGTGGGATCTGTGCTGCTTCATCCAGATGCCGTGAGGGTGCGTGTGGGTAGTAGGCGGTATGAGGAGGCCAAGGGGAAGGGGTGGTTGGAGATACAGGGGGATATTGAGGTCAGTGTTGGGTTGGATGGCGCACTGGGATTTATTGTTAGTAAAAGGTTTGAAAAGGGCGTTTCTGTTGACGGCTGGAGCTTTGGGGGTGTGAGATTGGAGCCGGTGTTTAGTAGTAGTGCGATGGGGAGTCCAAGGTTGATGACGTAGGTTGGTCGGTGAGCGTTTGTAGACGGAGTCTTTTTTTTTTCTTGTTTTCCATCTCGTTTTATTGTTTTCTTTGGTTAGCTGATTAGCGTTCTGCCTCGCTGCGCGGAGATTCTTCGCTTTTACCTGGTACTAGATACTAGCATGGTTTATATAAAATGGAGAAACCCGGAAATGGGTTTAGAGCTTCAACATTTGAGCTGTTGTTATATCAGACTATGCTTCTTCAGAAGTGGCTTCTATTTTATAACGGTAGATTGCACAATGCAGTAGTTTTCCAACAGTAAAAGTAAGCAGTAAAGGCAGTATACCCAACACGAAGACTGTATTTTGGTCGGTGGGTGGGCGCATATATGCAATTTTCCAGTACCCCTCAGGCAATAGGGCTACATCCACCATTGATGCATACTCCGATGATGTCTTCGAGAGTGAATGGGATGGAATGAGGTCAGCTTATTAACAGGCAGTCTCAAGCCTTTGGTGTCGTGCCGCAGTCCCACGGGTATCAGAATACTAGTCTTTTTGTCAACCATCTCGTTGTATCCATGTTTCTTCCTCTTCGAGCTCTTGTTGGCAGGCCTGAGCGGTATTCGAGATCAGGTGTTGGATATCATATATTAGTGATGGAAGTAGGGCTGAGAACTTATGCTTAGTCACTCACATAACATTAGGTGAAGGTGAGTGTGTGTTGGTCCCAACCGTTTGCTCTTGCCTTTACCGGCGGCTGCTCCAATAATAGCAAAGTCCGTCGCTAACGGAGCGGGGTAATTTGAACAGTATCTCTTTTGACAGGCTAAAGCGTCTCTCGTATACTTTATCTACTACCCCCAGCCCACGGTATCGCAGCCACCGGCAGATCGCACACTGTTGTTCCAGGATACCAGCACGTGTAGCGGCGCGCACCATGGCTCCCCACTTGTTGAGCCTCCCAGGCGAAATCCGCAATCGCATCTACGAATTCGCTCTCACCGAAGGAGAGGGTGTCTGCTATGAAAAGGATGCAGATGGTATCGGTCGACTCCGCCAGCAAGATCTTCCCGGACTCTCTGTCGCCAACCAGCTGCAATTCGTTTGCCGATAGATGCGCAACGAAGCAAAGGTACTTGGCCTACGATACAACACTATCCACTTCATCGCCAAAGGTTACCGCGATCAGCTAGATCTTTGTGCCAGCTTCCTCCGCAGCCTCTCAGAAACCCAGAAGAAGTACATTCAAAAGCTATCCATTCATTATACCAGCCAATGAAATCTCGACAATCAAGTCGTATCCGAGCTCTTCCAGTTTTCAAGACATACCCGAAGAGTTACATAAACTTTTATACACAAGTCGAATGTAATTGTTTCTATAATTACTACGGCATGGCAAGCCTATTGTACTCATTCCTAGGTAAACAGTTGCCCAAATCACCATGTATGAATGTTCAATATCAAGCCTTCCTAGACAGTCTGATCACTCCAATTGTCTCTGTTCCCAAAACTTTACCACCTGGTACAACGCCACTGAACTTCCTTGTCTTCCCGAGGGCCACAAAATTCAACGACGTCGCGTTCAAGAATGCGACGCAGAAGGGCAGCAACTCCAGGAGGTTGCTCTTCTCCCTTGGGAGTTCGGTCGATGAGTGCTCGGTCTGGGCCAAGATCTGGCATCAGAACGGCATTTGAAAGGCTATGGACACTGGTCTGGAGGAGATATCCAACGGACAGGGGGTGATGAGACAAGTTCGGGATAGCTCTTCCAAAATGATTTTGAAGTCATGGAAACAAGCTGTGTTTGGTAACTCATGAGGCTCTCCGGAAATCCATTTGACATCCGATCAGTCGATTTGCTTTTCATCCAGCCTAACGAAGGTCGGACACAAAGGAGACAGGCGAAAAGGAAAAACTTTCATGGATGTAAACCAAGCACTAGACAGAAATCCAAGTTAAAAACGTATTTTTCCCTACCCCTGTCTTCTACGTGTGATGTTCAATCACGCCGCAGGGCTAGCAATCGACGTCGTGATCGGTCCGCTCTCAACATAAGTACCGCTAAAGTACCAGTCCTCCGCGCTCGTTCCGTCGTTACCCTGACGCGGCAGACGAAGAACACCAAGATGCCAATCAGCGCCATTAGAAGAGGTGCTAGTGGAGAAAGGCCCAGCAGTCTTAACAAGCGTGTCGTTCCCAGTCGAGTGCCAAAAGGCAACCTGGTTGGACGAGAAGTTGATTTCGTACGCGACATTGTGCCACTCATCAGCCTTGAGCTCGGTCTTCCACTTGCTCTGTCCGCTGACCATCCACTGCCTAGAAACGCGATTCAGTCAGCATAGCTCCAAGCCACCCTTTACATACTCGCAATACTTGTACTTACAAATTGGTGTTACTAGTTCCCGCCTCCCCACTAATCCAGCCATACTTCAACTCAGTGAAGTGGCTCTCAAAAAATGCAATCTGGTGTTCATTCGTCGCACTCGGGACATTGGTATCCGATCTCTTGATGGAGAAATGGTAGAAGACGGTTCCCTGGTTGGTGGCAGCTTTGGTCTGGGGAATCAACTCTGTTCTCCACATGTCGCTGTTCCATGTAGCAGTGGAATCGATTGTAATCTTAGCTCCTTGCGCGCTGCCGGTATCGCCTGGATTCTTGTAATTGGGCGATAGGTTGACGTAGCGAGAGGTGGCGCCGGATCCGTGGATGTAGTATTGGTAGTCTGGGGGGAAGGAGGGTCAGATTCGATGACGCCTGGGATGTTGCTTCGTGGAGTGAGCTTACTGCCAACTTGGTTTGCCCATGACCATTTGTCCAGATCGGCGCTCGTACTCATGTCGTTGAAGCGGCCGTCCCATAAGATGGTCCCTGGAGTCTATCAGCGATGTAAAACTCCATTGGCACGTGCCAGCGGACCCGCAGAGACGGCGCTCACGAGCGCATTGACAATAGTCGCTTTTCCAAACATCTTGAAGAAACGAGACGGAGAATTGATCTTGCAAGTGAAAATTCCAAGGTAAATGGTTTAAGAGTTGAGGTTGATAAAATGAGAACTTGACGACGCTATATAAAGGTTGGTAATAGGCTACACCATCATATACCTCGACCCGAAAACCCAGGTGAAGCTTCTGACGATCCATGTTTAGAATCCTGCACAGCAATATCCAGCAAGTAACACATGACTTGCCTCATGCTCGGGTAATTACTCAATATGCTCTCCGTGGCCATCTGCCTCAATCAATCTATATGTAGCCGCCGGCATGTCAGGCGTAGAAGTGGATCTAGTGGCGGCCATACGGTCCGGAGTACATCGCACTCCGCGTAAGCCCAGGCACGGATATGGCGACCCGGATTTTTCGATGCGGCGGTAGCGGCACTTGGCTCGCTGCCGGTGCTGTAGGGTTGGGTTGAGACGAGAAGGCGTCAGGTTCTTTGGTGGTGGATGGGTGATATCGCAGGGTTGGCGAGATTAAGCTACATTAAGCCGAGGCTTATCCCACAATTAGCTTCTTTGGGACTAGGCTGGAAGCTTATGGGTGGAATGTAACTTCAGAACGCTTTACATTATGGCGAATTCTCGGATGCAATAAATCGTTTCGGTTAGTCGGGTTTCTTTATTGGAAATGAGTGTCGTGTCGCTGCTTGCAGAGATGGCTGTGTGCGGAGCATGACTGCCAAATAACACCTCTAGGAACCTGTACATCGTCTTGACCATATGTCTTCGTCATAACTCATGAATTCACATTTTAATACAGATTGCATAAAAGGTATCCCCAGTTTATTCGTGAAATATCAACAGAGCTAGTGGGTATCCATAACGACAAAAATGAAGTTCGATGGCACATGTACCTGGTGATTACATGTTCTTGATAACATGGGAGTTGATGGCGCTCTGGATGCTACCTTACTCCTTGGCGGCCGAATTCTGAACACACATGGGGCTGGAGACACCGTGAGAGCTGGGGCCCTCGCTGACGGAGTCGGCTTGGGCGAGTGCGCTCTGCGCAGTTTGGTTCTGAGCTGGTAGGAAGATGACCCGGTTCGGTTAGTCATGCGGGAATTGATTATGGGCATTTTTTTGGCCTCAAATTACTTTGCAGTTCGCGGATTTAGCCATAGTCTGCGCGGCCTTGAGGTATCTGATCTGCATAGCCGGCGCTGACGTTAATATATCTGCCGCTTGTCCCATATTGGCTTCAATAACATTAGGTCTTACGAGTGACTTCAACGTCGTATCGGGGGATTGCGCAAGGCAGTAGAGCCGCATCGCTCTAATAACACAGAATGTCTAGTATGCGCTGAACTGCAGCGGGACCTACGTAACGGGCCACCATCCAAGCTATGAGCACTTGGGCACTGCGCGCAAGGTTTTTTTGCAAAGTGAAATACCAAACAGCCCCCCCAGAGCCTACGTTGCAAGATGAGTAGCTGGTATCACAGGCAGATAAAAAGGAAAGGGATATCAAAGCGAAGGAGTGACAAGATAATTGGTTCGCGACACAGACTCGTAAAGGGCCGACCTGAACGTGCCACAGGACGTAGCTTTACCTCAACGGCGTGCTGTGTGGAGCGAAGTTGATATGCTGCAAAAGGTACTGTTGCGGCGTCAAATCGTGCCTACGTGACATTCGCGATGTTGTAACAAAGCGAGAGGCCAAAGAGATGAAGTAGGTGAAAGAAGACGCACGGGCCTACATGTTGCCTCGGTGACATCACAAACAAGCGACACAGACTTTCCCAACTCCACCTTCGGTTTACCCAAGAGCCAGCCTCGACAAGCACCCTTACCCGCAGCCCTCGGTACCGACATATCTACAGACGCCAAGGCAAAATATTCTGTGTCACCTAACTCTCTCACACCTCGGACAAGATGGCTGATGCGCGCGGAGAGTATTGGTATTACGAGGACGGAGTGGATGCAAACAAGATAACCGTACCGGAGCTGCGCAGCATTCTACTTCGACATGGCGTCACATATCCATCCTCGGCAAAGAAGCCAGTCCTCGTAGGCCTTTTCAACGATGCTGTCTTGCCTCAAAAATCCCAAATGCAAAGGGCGCAGGCGCACACGAAGCGCTCAACGAGGGGCATCGTGGATGTCCCTTCCAGCTCAGCCAGCACAGTGGACACAGACGATATTGAAGACGAAACGCTCGTGGCTCCTACACCCGCGACTACACGGCGAACTTTGCGAAGAACAGGGCGCGCAACGACTGAAGAAGCGGAGGCGCCTACGCCTGCACCACGTGCCAAAACACCATCTCGCGCTATACCCGCCAAGCATAGCAGGACTCTTGATCCTGAGGTGGACGAGCGACCCGCGGCCAGGCGCACGCGCAAGAGCGTCACGCCTGCCCTGAAGGAACCCTCGCCCGACCCAGAAGCGTGGCATCGCAACGACGCTGCAAGCCCTTTTACCCAAGAAAACCCTTTCCAAAGCGGAAGCTCTCCTGCGGTGCCAGATACTACATCGCGCGATCGTCGGAGGCGGACGACAGGATTCGGCCAACACGAGAGGCGCAAGAGTGACGCGCACCGCCGAAGAACCGTCCAACCCAAAACCGAGCAACTAGATGAGGGCATTGTGGTGCCTACACGTGGAACATTCGACGTTGCCGACCCGCGTACTAAACACGAAGAAGAGGATATCGCAGATGTGGGAGAGGAATTCACGCCGGAGGAACAGCTAGATCTAGTACGTGAGCGTGCAAAGGCCGGCGAGGTGGACATTCTTCCACCACGGAGACGGCAGAAGAAAGCCAAGGCTACTGGGGCTATTAAAGCAATGGCTGGAACTATACTTCTAACTGCCACAGCCGCCTTTGCTGGCGTTTGGCGACAAGAGAAGATCGATGTTGGCTTTTGTGGAATCGGACGAGAGGCTACTGCGCTTGCCGGCGTAGAGATACCGATTTGGGCCGATCAAGTTCTTCCACAGTGTGAGCCTTGCCCACCTCACGCGCAGTGCTACCGAGGCCTGAACCTACGATGCGATCCCGACTTCATCAAAAAAGAGCATCCACTATCCCTCGGTGGTCTGATTCCCCTCCCACCAACGTGCGAGCCAGATAGCGAGAAGACACGCAAAGTAAATGGAATTGCCAACAGAGGCGTAGAGATTCTTCGACAGCGCAAGGCACAGTACGAGTGCGGTGAGCCTGACGCAGAGGGGCATCCCGTAGAAAGCCCCGAGGTCAGTGAAGTAGATTTGAAGGAGCAGATGGCTGCTCAGAAGAGCAAGAGCCTGACGGACAAAGAGTTCAGCGAGTTGTTTGATAGAGCTTTCCCTGAGCTCATAATGCGTGAGGAGGTGGTTGAGAGTACCGACGAGTAAGTGCAATCCTTTTATGTCCCCAAACCACATGTGCATCATCTCTGACTTGGGATTGTACTAATCAGTTACTCTTCCTCGGACACAGAACAACCGGCAAACGACGTCTTGCGTCAACCTCTCTCGCCAAGCTCTCCCTCTCCTGCAGCGTCCGAAGATCCCTCCGACAATCTTTTGAACGACATCTTCTCCAAATTGTGATGGTCTTCCTACTGGTTGCTACCGGCTCCTACGGCAAGTACTCGTACACCAGCAATCGAGCAATGGAAATTCGCGCAAAGCAGCTAGCGAGTGATGCGTACGACAGACTGCAAGACCAGGCTGCGCTAAGCTACCAACAGCCTAGTTTGGAGAAGGGTATCAGTATGACGCAACTTCGTGACGATGTCCTGCGCGCTGAGTTCAACGCGTCTCGACGACAGAAACTTTGGAAGAAAGTTCAGGCCAAGGTTGAAAAGAACAGCAACATTCGTGCGGGAGTCCGAACAACTGCCAATGGTGATGTTGCTCGCATGTGGGAATGGGTCGGCCCTGTGAAGCGACTCGAGGATAGCCGGAGTAGTGGCCGTTTTAGTTTTGGTATGGGCAGTAGCCCTCCGTCTGCTTCTCGGGACCTGAAAGAGGTTCAGAAGTGGGACGAGGGGCGCCCTATCTATTAGTTTTTCTGCTTGTAACTTTCGATTGTCCGTCAGTACGCGTGTAGAGGTCAGGCACGATCATCAAGGGAAGGTGAACGAGTGGGATTTGGGATTAGTTTGCTGCACATGATACCATAATGACGACCTCGCGTTATTTGCTTCCATGCAGTCTCTACGGAGCTAGATCACGAATTGTTCGTGTTGTATGCAAACTTGTGATGAAGCCTTTGAGATCTTGGCAGTGGCTAATGAGCGGCGCATGAGCATTGGCTTACTAACCTAGCCGAGCCCACACAACGCTAGCAATATCGGACCAGCGACCAACAACACCTACAGCACCACCGCCAACTTTTCGCTCATACTAACCACAGAGCAAAATCCGTCAAAATGGTGAGTGAATATTCTATTACTTGAGACTGCAAAATACGACAGTTACGACCTGAGTGGGCGATGCGACAAATCCCCGATGACGATGGCGAACTTCCGAACCGCACCGTACCACACGACGAGAACAGATACTGGCAATGACCTCGGCATTTCGGGGGTTTTGAAGTTATTGAGGGAGAGGGAGATCTCATGTCGCGACAAAGGATGATATTGGAAAGAAACAGCGCAGCTTGTGTGGACTGGAAGGGCGATAGACTTCCGTACAGAGGGCAATGCGTCCAGACCGTGCTACATGCCGACGCGGTTGGGCTAAAGGCGTAGCTGCCCTCACATAGTCGACGCCGATGCCTCCATCTCTGTCAAGACGATTATACGCTTGTATCAGCTTCCGCCGTCGCATACCTCCGACCCACCACTCGCGCCTACATCGTTCGCTCGTGTCGCATATCTCGCTATGATCAGAGAAGGGCCGTCTGAATAGAGAAAGTCACGAGACGAATACTGACTTTCATACCTCAGGTCAACGTTCCCAAGACCCGCCGAACCTACTGCAAGGGCAAGGACTGCAAGAAGCACACCCAGCACAAGGTCACCCGTTAGTGGTCCACTTTCACACACGTTACCTACGCATACTGAGATAATATAGAATACAAGGCAGGAAAGGCCTCGCTTTTCGCCCAGGGTAAGCGTCGTTATGACCGCAAGCAATCCGGTTACGGAGGTCAGACCAAGCCCGTCTTCCACAAGGTATGGTCGCCTGCATTCAAGCTTACGAGACCAATGCTGACAATATATAGAGGGCGAAAACCACCAAGAAGGTCGTTCTCCGTCTAGAGTGCACCGCTTGCAAGACCAAGGCACAGGTATGCTCTGCCACTGCAACACTGCAAGTTTGTCGTACAATTGCTAACGTGAAACAGCTTGCCCTCAAGCGTTGCAAGCACTTCGAGCTTGGTGGTGACAAGAAGACCAAGGGTGCCGCTCTTGTCTTCTAAGCGTGTACCTTTCTTCTATCTCTTTTGCTGGGCTCTCGGCGTAGTCTTCGGGCGGATGGAGTGGACGGCTCTACCTTCGACTCAAGCAATGCATCAACCATCAGTGCAACACGAATGAAGGCGTGTGAGGCGGAAGATTTGGCGACACAGGGTCACCAGCCACGAATTTACGGACTGTAACCTACATATGCATCAAATGGAGCTCGATTGAAGGGACCGCAAAATGTTGTTTATGGAACCAGTGATGCCGTCAACATGTGCCTTGTAAGGATACCTAGATTAAGTGGGTACTGCCGATGGGGCTTGGACATCTTGGAGTCATCTTCTTAGGTCGTAGCTGCCCCTCCGACCCCACCAACGCGTCGCGCCCTATCTTGTCAATGCATGTAGCGTGCTTCCCTCGACGTACGTCCGCAAAGCTCTCAATATTATTCACGATACCATGACTGACCCCAAGAAGACCGTTCTCATTGTTGGAGGTGGCGCTGTTGGTGCCATTGCAGCAGTGAATTTAGAAGTGGGTGGTGTTGCGACAGTTACCGTTGTGCTGCGCTCCAACTACAATGTGGTCAAAGAAAAGGGCTACATTATCGAAAGCTGCGACCATGGGACCTTGGACGGCTGGAGACCTAGTGTTGGTATGCTGCAGCCCTCATTCACCGATGACATCGTTTTTGAGACAGCAGTGCATGCGCCGAAGCTGACATCACCAAGTTCGCAATACGGTCCCGAACCTCATTGAAGAGAACATTCCGCCTTACGACTATGTCATCCTTTGCACCAAGAATGTCCCCGACACTCCGCCTACTGTCGTTGATCTTGTGACACCAGCACTTCCGAAGAACAGTGGCAAGACGACGCTTCTACTACTGCAGAATGGCCTCAACATCGAAAAGCCCTTCTTACGTCCGCATCCCAACATTCCCATTCTCTCGGGAATCTCCATGATTGGTAGTGCCGAGCCTACACCGGGCCATATTGTGCAAGACGAAGGCGACAGGCTGCTTATCGGCGCTTTTCCTACCTCGAACATCAACCCTGCCGTGTCAGAACGAAGAGCAGAGGAGTTTGCTGAGATATACAGTAAAGGAGGAAAGACCAACTGTATGTACTCGCCTCATGTTCTACACGATCGCTGGAAGAAACTTGTCTTCAACGCCGCTCTAAATCCAATTTGCGCAATCACTGGACTAGATGACGGACGCATACGGCTTGCAGATGGCGCACTGGATGGACTAGTCAGGCCAGCCATGCGAGAAATCGTTGCAGCTGCCAAAGCCGTATGCGGTGTCGACCTAGCTGAGGATGTTGTTGAAACCACGATCAACGTAGATCCATTGGAAAGCTACTTGAAGCCAAGTATGCAACAGGATCTGGAGAAGGTATGTCGCCGGAGTGATGCTACTGTTCAGGTAAGCAGAACAAGGATACTGATATGGACAGGGAAACTTCATCGAATTCGAGAACCTACTAGGGGAACCGCTTAGAGAGGGGAAAGATGCCGGTGTTCCCATGCCGACGCTTGAGGTCCTGTATCAACTTACGAAGGCGATACAGTGGCGGACTAAAGAGAACAGAGGGCTTGTGGAGGTACCGAAGAAGAAGTAATGCGCCCATACACCTAGGACTGCTCCAGTTTGGGTGTAGTGATGTGTACGGTGACGACATATAATGTTTTTCATTAACGCCAAGAGACATACGGGCAGGTATGGCAGCACATGCGCCCGAAAGTACGAAGGTTGCATGATTATTTTACTTTTACTGGCCAACAGTAGAGTGCACAGCTTATTCAAAAGCAAACAATAGAGTCATTTATGCAGTCATTACTTGAAAATTTGTTTTCTGATGTCCATGTTCCGATCTCACGAGGCTTTGGTATGGCTTCGTGCATGGAGCTCCTCATATACTTTGGCCGATGTATGCGGCTGGTCTGTGCATTTTGTGCGATTTCTGGGACCGACTCAGTAGAAGAAAAGCTGGGCGAATGCAAAAGAGACGACAACACAGCCTATTCGTATCATCTCGATCACGACGTGGCTATTCGCTCGGGCAAAGCGAGATGTGCTGGAAGCGTGACCATCCGAAGCATCACCGGGGAACTAGCGATTGGACGGTCATGGGTTCGGTAAGTCGCGTCGAGGAAGAGTCTCTGAAGGCAAAGCGGGTCAAGGCACCGCTGCTGCTGCTGCAAGAGCGGAAGATCTGTCGTCGTAAAACCGGTAGGGGCGGAAGATCTTGGGCTCTGACAGCAATGCGAGGCCGGGGTGTACCAGGTTTTAGGGTGGCGGTGCGGTTCGGCTGGGGCTATTCTTGGCGGATGACGAATGACGGCGCTGCGAACCAACTGGCCGCTGTTCAAGAGCGCAGAGGAGTCAAGAATCTTCTTAACTAACCCACGTGAGCCCTACATAGCAGTTGTCTCTTCTGTGGCTTTTTCCCTACGTCGCTTGCCCTTGTGCCAGCAGACAACCTACCGTCACCATCTTTGAGCGCTTTCAAGCGCGCGCGCCTAGGCTTGGATCTACTCAGCCACGCTGTCTGCCTTCGTATCGCGACAACCTCTAAGAGTTAGCCAGCCGCGCGATCTGACAAACGCCAACCTCTGACCGGAAAACCTGGCTTCCAGCAAGTCTTCCTTTCTCACTTCCCTCATACGAACATATCGGAAACACTCGAAAGCGCCGTACCAAGGCGATCGACCTTAAGCCTGCGAGTCACTTTACACTTTCACAGCTGGCGCGCACACTATACCCGACATGGCGAGCAACGGAGTTCGCCGGAAAGATACGACCAAGGGACCGCCGTTGCGCATCTTATCGCTAGGTATGTGGGTGATGCACGGCTTCAATATGGCGGGTGCTAATGCTTTAGACAGATGGCGGAGGCGTGCGGGGATACTCCATGCTCATTATCCTGCAGGAGTTGATGCACCGAACTTTTGTTGAAACAGAGGGCCGAGCACCCAAGCGACACGAAGCACCGAAACCATGCGAGCACTTTGACCTGATTGTGGGAACAGGCACCGGTGGCCTGATTGCTATCATGCTGGGGCGGCTGAGGATGGACGTGGAAACGTGCAAAGACGTCTACGTGCGCATGACAAGAAGAGTCTTTGAGACGGACAAGACGTTTGCTGGAATACCGTACCGGTCAACGCTGTTCAAGGCGTCCAAGCTTGAAGAGGCCATCATGCAATGCGTGCGCGAACACACCATCTACGACGACGAAGGCAACGACAATCACGAAGGCCAAGATGCGCCACCCATGACCCCAGGGAGCGCCATGTCGGGCCGTATGCAGAGGAGCGCTAGTAACGCCAGCAACTACAGCCAGATTGGCACGACACCCGTGAACATGCGTATAGCTGCCATGAAATGGGGGAATCCACACGCTCTGCTCTATGACAACCGCGAAGAACGCACCAAGACGTGAGTACATGCTGCGACAACAGCATTCTAGTTGACTGACATCAAGTAGCGCTATCACAGCCGTCTACAAAGGTACACGAAAATCTGGCGGCGGTCAAATCTTACTCCGTTCGTACGACTCCCGCAAAGAACCCGCTATCGAACCCAATGCGACTATCTGGCAGGCAGGCCGAGCGACTTGTGCGACCGCCTTGGCTTTCAAGCCTATCCAGATCGGCCAATCCGTCTTCCTCGATGAAGGCTCCGGTAAATACAACCCAGCACCCATGGCTCTGGATGAAGCTGTCGCCAACGAATGGCCTGGGCGTGATGTCGGCGTCTTTATAAGCATAGGTACTGGGAAAAGACCAGAGGGCACGAATGCGCAACAACATTTGTGGTGGGAAGGCTTCGTTTCGGGCGGTATGGGGGACTTTGCGGAAGCCAGGCGAAGGCTAATCCAAAAGATTGAGGATTGCGAAAAGACGCACAAGGGGATGAAGGACCACCTCGCAAAAAGACATGTAAATCCAGAGAATTACTATCGCCTGAACGTGAACGTCGGTGTGGGCGAGTTTGGAATGAACGAATGGAACGCTTTAGCCGAAATTAGCACGAACACGCGGATGTATCTGGCAGAGAAGAGCGTACAAGGCATGACCCTAGACTCGGCAGCGAAGATCGCACGGATACACTTTGCGAAGATACGATGGGAGCGCGCGGCGAAAGGAGAATCGCCATACTCGCCAGGTGCCCAGGCACCGAACAAGCCTCTTCCTGAAGTACCAGACCCGGCACCCATGGCCGTCGAACTCCCAGCCGAAGAGCTCTCACCAGAGTATTACACAAACATACATCCAGCCTTCCGGCCTCCACCGACAGACCAGCGTCGACCTTCAGACAACGACAAGTTCCTAGTCGTAACTTCCGACGAGTACCCGCCAAACCACAATGGCCACCACGACCTACCACCTCGACATTCCGGCGAGCTTGTTTCCCCTGGTCGCCGCTCAGACGAACAATTCTCATCTGGACGCCCAATATCAATGTTGAGCTCAGCACCCAGCTGGGACGATCGTATATCAAATGCACCGCCCAGACCTCCCAAGACGCCTTTGCAGGACGGCAGACCACCACCACCTATCTCTGCCGTCTCTCCTATGTCACCGCCTGCGGGCTCGGCATTTTCAAGGCCACCACCTGGAGCACCGTTACCGTATCCGGATACCGACGGGCCACCTCCAGTCGTAAATAAGGCGACGAAACCGGATTATACACGTTAAGAAAACCCACCAGCAAAGTCGTCCTGTTCTTCTTATGCACACGAAGCAAGATGCGGGATGCATCCGGTGTTGAGGAATAAAATTTGTTGATCAACGAAGTTAACGACTGGCGAAGGTGCTCGCGCAAGGTTTATGAGAGAGTTTAGATACCCCTTCGAGTTCTTTTTTCTTTGTTTTTGTTTGCCATGTCAGTGCAAATCGAAAATCAATTTCTATTCTGCTGATTTATCCCATTTCATCTGAACGATTTAAATACCCCACACATTTTTTTTCCTTATCCCATGATATCGTAGAGCCGTCCATAACGACTTGCTCATAAGTGAAGGATCATGAAAATCTGACTAGTTGCGCAATGCTGGGCCTTTGAGATTATGGTCCTGCAGGTGGATCCAAAGGTCTTCACAACCCTAAACCAAGCAACATGATTCAAAATCGTCCCCAACCTCCTCGTCCTTTGGCTCAGGCTTGACTGCAGCCAGGCCATCGTCGTCCTTTTCAACGGCAGCCTCCTCAACGACCTTGACAGGCTTTCTTTTTTTTGCGGCCACGCTTAGCCGGCATAGCAGCACCCTCAGCATCAGCACCCTCGCCCTTTGCCTTGCGTTTCCTCGGTGTAGCAAGTTTCTTGGGCGTATTGCTCAGCTCGCTCTCGTCGACCCCGCGCAGCGCCGCGAGATCGGACTTGAGCGTGCCTTTGAGCCGGTCGACCATGATGCGGCACGCACCAACGGATTTTCCATTGGGACGAGGGGCGTTCTGGTATGGTTGTGTGGGTTAGTGTCTTGCGCTTCAAATACGATGCTGAGGAAAGTCGGGAAGAAACGAACGGCGAAGTTTAGTTTGACGTTTGAGAATTCGACGAGGTCGAAGTAATAGGCCTGCTAGATGTTGTGTCTTTTTGTTAGCGCTGATGGGCCTGAAAAGAAGTAAAAGGAAGGCGGGCGGTAGATAACGTGGGCTATATAGACGCTGACGGTGGGTCCAGCCTTTTCCTGCTTTGTTGTCTTCGTTGTCTGACATTTCTGCGTCAGTGGCTGTTTGGGGGGGGGGGGGTTGTGCTGCTTTGGAGATTGGTGCTAGTTCACTGCGGATTGCAGATTGAGATGCGGAGGGAGAAGATATGTTTCGAAGTTGGAGGGGTTATAAGAAGAAGTATTTGCAAGGGCGGGGTATGTTTGCTTGTATGCGATGGGGTCCGTCTTGTAGGTGAGTCCAGTTGTGGATATACGGAATTACACGGTGAAGGTGAGATTCGGCACGCGTGCGTCACGACAGATTGAACAATCATGTCATGATGTTATCTTTGTTTTCATTGTGCAATGATACTCGATGAATTATGCATATCTTAGTCCTTTCTTCGTCAAGTAGATTCTCTGAGCTCTTGCGCCCTGGGCTAGGAACTGGATAAGTAGCTGATGATGATGTCCAGCCTATGAAAGGCATATCCTTGCATATCTTTCCGAGTTTGATCCTAGGAAACGTCAAAAGCCCTTCATCCCCACACGCCCACATCTATGCTCTGCATTTCGAGATGATCAGCCATGATGCTCTCAAATAGCCTCATCGATGTCATCGAACTCCTCCTTTGATTCGGACTTGACACTCAACCTCTCTTGGCCCTCTTCTGAGTCGGAAGTAGCCGCCTTCTTTCTAGGACTGCCGCGACCCTTCTGGGGAGTGCTCTCGCCGGCGTTGCCCTCGTCATCAGCTTTGGCCTTGCGCTTTCGCGACGTAGCAGCAGCTTTCTTGGGTTTGCTTACGGGAGCAGTAGAAAGTGGCTTGCCTGCTTTGAGAGTGTCGATCTCAGACCTGAGTGCATTCTTGACCTTGTTGATCTTCTGGCGACAACCGTTGGCGTTCCGACCATCAGGGACAGGTGCATTCTGTGATGTGTTGGTTTCGAATGCTTCACATCCATAGCTAAACTAAGCTGCTCACATTATAATCGGGCTGCCAGCTGACAGATTCCATGGCGCACAGGAGGTAGACAAGCTGATTGATGTTAGCACTGTTGTAATCGCAGGTCGGGGCGTGTTCCTACTACTTCATGGTCGGTCCAACCGGCGGCAGTACTCATGGCAGTCATCTTTCCCTTGGGAGAGTTGTCGAAGTCTGATATGATGTGGTTTTGAGATAGATGTTATGTATTTTAGCAAGAGTTCTCTAAATTTGTGCAAAATTGTAAGAAATTGCAGGGAGAGAACTAGATGTGATGGTGGAAAGTGGAGGAAAGGTATAGGCGCGGTAGATATTTGTATGAATAGTGAGGCACCAGCTGTGCAAATCGCTATTTCACCTGACCATGAGCTTTTGTCATGAAAGCGTGGCTTGTACAGGCACCGTTCAAGATGCATACTGTGCGGTGAAGGTGAGTTTCTCCGACTTTCAATCTCCAAGCGGATGCATCGAATATCATGACAAGAACGAAAATACGCGCTCGTACCAGAAACGGCCGGAGTACTTTGTAACGTCAAATGCTTTTTTATCCTGATTAACGTTCTTGTGATACCATACCATCTTCTCATTAGCTGACATGCACATCCTTCGAGCCACTTGGAACTGCGAAGGATGATGGGAATGATAGGAGGTTATGAAGCCACAGGATTTCTTGGTGAGGCCACGCTTTTCACGACGACCCAATTCATCAAGTTATTCAGCTTTGGGGTCTGCTGAGAAATAGAAAGAAGCGGCAATATCGAAAGATCGAATCCATACCCAAGTGGCCCGAATCCATGAATATAAAGAAAGCCGAGACAAGATCTTCTAAAATGCATCGACTGCAAAAGGCACCAGCCACAACCCCCCCTGCCAAAAGCAGAAAAGCCATCGCATTAGCCAGAACGGAAATCAAATAGCCTACCGCAAAGCCCGCGGTTCACCGCGCCCAGACCACTCTGCATATACACCAAAACAAGCATGCGTCAGTAGCGACGAGGGAGGGCCCGCCACCCCCGGTCCCTCCCCTCTTCCCGTTAGGCGCCGCAAGTCCATGCTTTGATGGCGTCGGGTGGTACGGGTAAAGCGGTACTACCGAGGGACGGTTCTTGAACGGTGTCTGATACCTAGCTACGTACATACCACCAGAAAATGAAGCGAGATAAGGTTAGCTGCTAGCAGGCAGACCAGGCTACTGGGTTGAAAAGGAACGACAAAGATACGGAGAAACGAGTATGCGGAGAATGAGGGGTACCGCTGTTGGAGAGGAAGTCTCTGCTCTGTGGTTGAAAGATAAGGAGAGCGTCTATCTATGGGGTGTCGGGTTAGGATAGGTCAGCATCGGATCGGACTCAACAGGATTCTGTTGAGCGACCGGTTTGCGTGTTCGGTATTTCCTACGTTAGCATGGATGCGGGTAGTGCCACACTTGTATCACTCAGAAGACGAGAGATGGAGTTGATTTTTGTGTCATGAATAAAACACATTGCATTGTTATGCCCTTTCGCGATGCGTCCAGCCGCAACCAACTCGAGAAAGTATCTACATGTACTACAAGTATCGTGAGAGGCCGTGAAGAGTAGTAGGGTATCGAATAATCCATCAGGCCTCTCCCATAGAGGGAGAAAAGCATTTTTGTGCCCCAGTCCCGAAAATGTCCCAATCTAAATGATGTCATGACCGAAATAGAAAAAGTTAACATGGTCAGCGATTAAACATCGGCGCCATCAAAAACAGGTTCAAAGAGCAAAGAACTACAAGTGAGCAACACCATTCATAACTTCTGTTACGCCAATGGTAGTGCCCTTTGTCTTTTCGCTCGTGACATGATGAGAGGCCTTGCGGTCAAAGTATTGGCGCTCAGTATGGGGGTCGTACATGCTCTGCTTGATGAAGTCGTCAAGCTGCTCGTCAGTGAGGCCTCGCAGCTCGGTGGCGCGGTCAACACCGTTCGTCTGGGCAGCGCGGATGACACCACGGGTCACAATGACAGAAACATCGCGGATACGACGGATGTCAGGATACAGCCAGCCATCGGCAACCTCTTGTTTGTTCAAGGAGGTTGAAAGTGACTCTGCGGAAGCGTAGATCATGTCTTGAGTGACAGACACGGCCTTGGAGAGAATGGCGCCAAGTCCGATACCTGGGAAGACGTACATGTTGTTTCCTTGACCGGGGGTAAGCATCTTGCCCTCGAACTCCAATGATGGGAAAGGAGAGCCGGAAGCGAAGAGGCAGCGACCCTCAGTGGCGAGGACAGCCTCTTCGAAAGTGCACTCAGACTTGCTAGAGGGGTTGGAGAGGGGGAAGACGATGGGTCGGTGGTTCAGCTGAGCCATCTTCTCGAGGATGTCCTTGTTGAATGCACCGCCAATGGTAGACAGACCCATCAGAATGGTGGGTTGAACATAGTCGATGAGGCGAGAAAGGGACTGGTATTGGCGACCGTTGTTGTCATCACGGGCAAAGTAGACCTTGTGCTCAGCGAGCCTGTCACCACGGTCGAGGGTGACGAGACCATTTGAGTCGACAAACCAGAACTTGCGGCGGGCCTCCTCTTCTGTCAGACCTTCCTTGATGAAGAACTCGACAATCTGCTTAGCGACACCGACACCGGCACTTCCAGCACCCAGGAAGATGGCCTTGTGGTCCTTGGCTGGAACACCAGAGGCCTTGACGGCATTGATGAAACCGCCGACAATGACAGCGCCAGTTCCCTGGACATCATCGTTGAACATGGCGTACTTGTTCTGGTAGCGTTCCAGAGCGGGGAAGGGGTTCTTGAAGTCTTCGAATTGGATGACGATGCTACTAGGGTGTTAGTATCTTGCAACAGGCCTACAAAAGGATACTACGTACCTTGGCCATTTGTCCGTGAGGGCAGCCATGAGCTCGTCGAGAAACTCCTTCTCCTGCTCGGGGGTGACCTTGGGCATCCTAGAGCCCATGTACAGCGGGTCATCACGGAGAGCCAGATTGTTGGTTCCCAAGTCGAGAGTGAGGGGCAGAGTGCTGTCAGGATTGATACCAGCGCAGGCAGTGTAAAGGGCCAGCTTGCCGATGGGGATGCCCATGCCGTTCACGCCCAAGTCACCAAGACCTAAGATGCGAGAACCGTCGGTAAGGACGGTGATATCGACCTCGTGTGGCCAGTTGTTGAGGATCCTGCGGAGGTTGCCCCTGTCGCTCCATGAGAGGTACATGCCCTCGGGTTGTGTCCAGATCTCGTGCCATCGTACGCAGGCCTCGCCGACGGTTGGCGTGTAGATGAGGGGAGTCAACTCCTGGTTGCATGTCAATTGTGTTTTGGTACATGAATGTGACCTGGGCACATACCTTGATGTTCTCGCTGAGGAGTCGGTAGAAGAGATGTACGTTGGTGGCCCTGAGGTGGGTGAGGTACTGGAATTTCTCGATGGGCGCCGTCTTCATAGCCAGGAGGCGGAGGCCTGGGGAACGTCAGCAATGGCTCTCGAGCAGCCATGTATCGACTCACATCGCTCAGTCTGCACATCGTAGCTCTCGACGGTGGGGGGTGTGAGGCCGTATGTGCCTAGGTTTCTACGCACGTCCGGGGTATATGACAGGTCGTAGTCACCCGAAGTGGTGCTCAATTGGCGGGGCAAACTGGGGCGAGTGGCGGAAGGCATGTTGTGAATGGCGACAGTAGCCATGTATCGAACGGGGATGGGTCTTGGGATTGAAGAACGGAAGCCTTGGGCGGGAGCCGTAACTTTTATAAGCGACCTGAATCGGTGCATTGAAGTGAGCTGAAACCACGCGTCGGCAATGGAAAAGGAATTAGGAAGACAGCCCGCCCTGGGTCGCGCAGAGGATGGGGGCTACATAACAAGCAGCCTATCGGGAGGGAGCTAGGTTCCGCAAGAGTCACTGTGAGGAGATCCGTTCTCGCCGTCAGAGTGAGCCTGTAGAGGAAGCATGGACCAGGCCGTTGGTAAGCCTCTACGCGAGTCGCAATTCCCAAGTTTACATTCCAACCACGCGGCCCAGCATCTTGTCTTTTCTTTTTTGTTTTTCTCTTCTTTCTTGCGCATACAGCGAGAATCAGCCTGAGCATTCAACAGGTCCACGATGCTTTCAGCATGTTCTGCGCTCGCATTTCTCAGAAACTCTGCTTGAAACCGTGGGCATGCCGTTGCTGGACCTCCCACAGCCACAGAAGCCCGCATAGCAGGGGTCGTGACTGGACGTGCATATCATCGGGAGCACTCGGAACGGGCACACACTGCCCTTGCAAGACAGCCGTATCATCCATGGATGGGCTTCAATGTGCATTCCTCGCGCAGACTTGCTTCTGTCGGGACTGTTGAGTCAAAAGACGGCAACGAATTATTGGCCATTTACGCCGTGTTGACCTGCCGTGCAGTGTGCTTGCTTTTGTTCCGACCAAGCTAGAGTACACCCCGTACTCATACATTTCCACCTTCGTGCTCGCAACGAGGCCTGGCCTGGTCAGGCATCGAGGGATTTAAAGTCCAGTGTCAATGCGCCGCGACACTCCGCAACGCTGTGCCTATTCTTAATCGCGTTGGTCTTACAGCAGTCGTCTCACGCCTCTTGCCACTGACAACCCTGGAGAGTTTGGGCTACTCGTGCCAATAGTGCGACTTCCGGACATTAGCCAATTCACCACACCGTATCCTTCGCGGGTCCGCATTCGGCTCCATGAATTTACACGTCCCGACGGGTTTCTAATCGCTGAGGGCGGTGTGCTGCTCGACCACACCAGGAACCGCAGGGCGCAACTTTTTCTTACGCAGATCTGACATTGCCCCCCCCTGGTCATTCGCTAACGGACCGTTAGTGTCAGGGGAAGCGGGTGCGACTGATATTCCGTCGCTCCAGATCTGTAACAGAATCATGAAGCGGAAATGGGGGGCCTGCTGATGGTATACTTCTACTCCGATTCGACCCACACTGTGCGCGTCTCAATTATCATGACCTTTCATCTCTTTTGCATGGATTTGGGCAAAATGCTGTTTCGCAAAGCTTCTACAGCTGCACATGCGACTATAGTGGATCACCCGCGGTTGTGGGGAAAAGCTTGATGGCAGATGGCTTGGGTGAGGCAGCCGCCTAAGGCAACGCGTCCAGTTCGTTCTCTTCCGAGACTGGGGCACGCGACTCCACAGTCCACAGCACCACGGGCAGATACGGAGACGTTTGCGAGCATGCACCTCCAGGCGTCGGCGCTACATGCTGCTCTGAAGTTACTATCCAAATACACCTAGCCTGCGAAATTCGGCCTGCGAAATTCGGCCGGCGAAACTGTAACTGTAATGCAACTCTCAAGTCTCACCGTCTCTTGACAGTCTCGGCGAGCGAGTCAGTCCAACTCGGACCAAGATGTTGAGGGCTTGCATGATGCCCTATGGTCCAAGCGGACATGCATAGCTGGGAGAAGACGGTAGAGCTTCCCGACTTCAGGTCCCGTCAAGTTTGCCGCTTCCCCGATCAGAGAGGCGAAGTTGCTGAGGCGGTCTGAACATTTTGCACCTTTGCCAAGCCCCCTCCCTTTCTCTACCTCTGTCATAAGCTTAGCTCTACCGAGGTATGCATGATGTGCTGTAGCATCTAGAACTTCCGAAGGGAAAGCACCTAGCGGACCCGCATTATCTTAGTGCTCGGTGGAATCATCGACATGGCGTGCTCGTGTGCTAGCATGCGACAATATGCGGGGAGAGTTGTGTGTGTGGCTTGTGATGGCTGTGACAAGCAGCTGTGGACTAGAAGCGTCCTAGTCTTGAATGACACACGTGGGCAAAAACCAGGGTGTCTGGCCAAATCCTGCTGTCGCTTGATCTCATTGGATTGTTGTGTATTCTTAGCAGACATTCTGTGTCTTCGTCTTTCTTGCACTAGCTATACCGTAGCACACCTCAATCTCGCCTGTGCGCACGAGGGTGTAAATGGATACTCTTCCGTTGCTACATCGACAAGTTTGTTGCCCCCCCC
>LR132187.1:0-66447 GCA_900634815.1 Paradendryphiella salina | reverse complement strand
GGTTGGGGGGGGGGAGGCGGGGCGTGCTGGGCAGGTGCTGTCGGCTCATTGTCCAGCGCTCGTTGGGACGCTGTTTCGTCTTTCTTTCCCAAGGCCCTACGCCATTCGCGGCTACTCGTCATGATTCCTGCTTCATTTCCCGCGAGTGCTCCACCGGAGCGATGGGTTTTGCAACTAGCTCCACCATGATGAATGCCCAGGCACAGGCCTTCCACTGGGGCGAGACAGGTCCTTGCTCTTCTCTTTAGTAGAGAGCACAGCACGGGTTGAGCGGTAGTGCATTCCACCGGGCACAACATTAGTGCAACCGCAACGCCCAGTACACACCGCTTCTACCCCTCATGCCAGGGAAGAAGCATCTGCTGCTCTCCATCCAATTCGACCCAAGTGGGTTTCCATGCCATGGTACTGGTATTGCGATGATTCTGGCCCTCCCGCAAGCCTGACTCTAACGGCTGGTAGGCTATCGATTAAGCTGCACGTTGAGTTTGCGGCCACTAACTTGAATAACGAACTATGCCTTACACAGACCGCGCGAGCAACAGTACTTACACAGCAGTCGATGCTGCAACTACTGGGGGCTTTCTTTTACCTGCTTTTCTACGGGAAAAGGCACTCGCATTGCATATTCAATTCCTGGACTGAAGGCTCCGGCCCGAAGTGTAGAAGACGCTTTGTCCATTGGAAAATGACGGATCCTTCGCAGTCGGCGCTGCGAGCCACCGACCAGCCACACCTGGGCGTGGGCGGCATCGAGATTCTCGTTGGGTCAGCTCCGAATGCAACTTCTCGTTCGCCTGGATAATCGGGTCGCGACTAAAGCTTGACAAGATGAAGTCATGGTGTTATCTTCATGCTGGGACCACTTCAGCCTGCGCGGAAGATGCACAAGTCGATTCGTGCAGCAAGGTAAGCACCGATATATTGACCCAGCTCTAGTCGCTCGTATCCGCAGATCCTCTCGTATGCCCCATGGCATGATCAGAATGCGCTTGATTTCAGATCCTGCAATTCCCCCCCGTGGACAATTCTCGCCGTCTTCCCACTTCAATAGTCATTCGAATTGTATCACTGACATGCTCGTGTGGTACCCTTCCTCAGCAGACTAGTTGAAGCAACCGAGTTTGGGGTTACCATTAGTTCATCAGGGTAACTAGTAGGTGAGGGGAAGCCAAACAACTGCTCACTGGCTCTTTTGTTGTTTGGACACTAATGCACCAACCGCGGGGATTCCTCCATGCTCGCAGACACGCCGCGCAGTATCTCAATCCCGCCTTAGTAAGGGCCTATGAATGCAGACGCGATTGTTGACTATTGACTGTTGATTGTTGTTTGTTGATTGTCGATTGTTGACTGTTGAACGTCAGCTGACGGACCCCGCACGCCCAATCATCCCAACCCCGGATAATATAATGTCGCTCTTGAGATTGCATGATGAACCTGCCTCTTCAGCCGGCCCCCAATTCAACAATGCTTCTTAGCTAGATTAGTATCCCTCAGATTATCGGCCACTGTTGACACTTCCAGATCAGTGGTACAGACCATAGCAACCACCCCGTCGTTTGTGGGGGAGGTTTTCTTTCCTCTGCAGCTACGTACCGGTTAGAGTTCTCACGTGAGTCAATAAAAAGATGACTTTGAACCGCGGCGAGATCTCAGGCTAGGTATTTACCCCGGAGATGTCATGCACAGAAATTCCATGCCCTGAAGCATGGGCTGCGTCCATTTCGAGGATTTGTCGTAAAAGTTGTCATGGGTGGCCTGCTGTGTTGCCTCAGAATAACGTCATGTGACTTTGCCAAGAATCTCGACCGCTGCTACTCATGCCTACTAGGTGGCTGACACAGCCTCATGTCCTACGAAGAGGCACTAAACTACACTAGCCACAAAACTGGAATCAGAAGGCGAGGGAGGGGCTCGTCTCGGTAAAGTGGAGTTTACATGCAACTACGCCAGTCTCGACTGATCTTCAGATCGTGGAGCGGCATCGCTCAGGCGCGGCAGCATCCTGACTGATGCGTATGTTTCGTTGCTGAGACTTACCTGAAAACAAGACGTTGTCATGGTTTCGAAAGGGCGGCACTGGTCTCGTCTACTAACGTCCTCCATCTCCAAATCTGCAGTTTCCATAACTAGCGACGCGGGCGCGTACTGTTCACGCATTTTGACAATCCTCTCGTCACAACGGCGCCAAGATGCCCTCGCGGCAAATCCGCATAACTAGCGGAGAGGCTGAGCCACAGTCGTGCAACACGATTGTCCTGTCGCGATAATTTATACCCAGCCATGCGAAGTGCAAACAAGCAGTGTTGATGCGCAATGATGGTGAGCTGAGGGGCCTTCAGGTCAGACCATCTGGTACCTGACGATTGCCCTTCTCATCCCATGCAGGGACCACCAGGAGGCCTTCCTACGACGGCTGTTTGATCTGCACCCCAGCAGCCCCTCAGAGCTTTATGTACCGTCGCCGGAAAGACTTTCAGCTCTCCACCAAGTCTCGACACGCCTGTGGCATGACGTTTTCTTGGGCGTCGGCTGTCCGCTCGCACGAACAACGGATAATGTCCGCACCGAGGCCAAACCCCAAAGGGTCTTGGTTCTTGCCCGATTGGCTCGGCGATGGAAGTCATGATGTTAGACGCCCAATCTAGTAGTCCCTCTTTAACTCCTACAACCATCTCACGCCAGCCTACTGAAACACTCGGCCAAAGCCTCGCACCGACATCGTCTGTTCCTAGCGCCTGCTTGCCATGCCCATTCGCAATCCTTTTCGTCGCGCGGGTGCGCCTGAGCAGGTCGATGAGACCCAGCGGAGCGCACCGGAGAACGGGTTCAAAAGCACAGCTGTCTCGGGAGCAGCGCCCCTGCAGGCCAAAGACCCCACGGAATACAAACTAAGTGGTGAGACTTCCAAGACATGCGCTGGCGGTGTGAGGCGTGTTCCGGCGGCTGCATTTGTGACATGGCGCTTACAATGGAACAGAGATCAATGACAGCGGTGTTTACTTGCCGGTAAGGGTGGACCGGGAGGACAAGTGGTAGCGATGCAATCGGACAGCGACAGTGCGCAGCGTCATCTTGAGAGACATTGGCTGACACTGCGGCAGCCATCCCCGCAACACGAGAAGCCCACGTTCTGGCATTCCAAATCAAACCTCTCCACCACCTCGTCCAATCACCGCAGTTTTCTCAGCGAGAACGAGCCCTTTAACATTTCGCGCGAAAGTTTCGATTCGTACAGAAGGTCGTTTGTATGTTTGCACTGGGTGGTGGTCGTACGTCCTTGGTTGACAGAAATCAGGATATCTCGGCGCGGTCGCCAATTGTCGACAATGTCCACGAAACGTACCCCCGGCAATCGCTCGATGCGCGCCGATCTGTAGACACTAGACGTTCCTTTGATGTCCGCCGCTCTCGTGCCACGCCTCGTTCGTCGATGCAGCAAGGTCGCCCTAGCGAAAGCCACGATGAGGTACCCGAGGAAGGATTCGAAGACGTCGGGTTGAATGACGAGCCCAAGCCGCAGCCAAAGAAGCGCAGCATCTTCTCACGGTTCGGCGACAACAACAACAACAACAACAACAACAACAACAGCCAGGGAAACGACAAGTCGGAAGAGCGACCAGTGCCGAGCCATCATTTCTCCTTGACCGGACGAAAGAGGGCTGAAAGCGGGGCAGGGTCTGAGCTTAAGCCCATGCCAAAGCCCACACCAGAGACGGCCGTAGAGTCGCGGTGATGTCGTGCGATTGATATGACGAACGAGTAGACCAAGTATACGGATCTAGTACCTAAGGAGCCCATTGTTCAGGCACCAATGGCGTTGGATACCAAAATAAACTGGAGCAGGCATGACGGCGTTTCCCTGACTTCGGAATTTTTTTTACCAGTATATGAGCATAACAAGATGGGTGTGCGTAATGGGGGAATACAGTCTTCACAATCGTCACGGCATCGTCGTGCAATGATGATACCGCTACTACTATTACCTTTTTTTTTTTAATACGAAGAATTCACGCCACGTTGTTAATTCTTCGACGTGCATACGTCGACTACCTCGTACTCTGCTTGTCAGTTGAATTTGTCTACCTCGTATTCCTACTATGTTCCTTCGCACTTGCTTGACTCACAATCTCTGCGTCCAGTATGCCCAGCCTACACATTTACAACCACTCCCCCGACCTGCCTAGCAGCTGACGTCATCGGAACCATGACAATGGTCAGCGGGGGCGATGCCGTTGGTTCTTTCCACCTCTTCAAACGCCCAGAACATACGCGCGAGAAGAACTTTCCACATTTCGTCCCATGGACACTCGTCCAAGTCATCCTCGCGCATCCAGATATCACGCAATGCCCATCTCGAGTCGACAGTCGGTGCCGCAAAAACGCCGCTCCTACTGTCTGCCTTTCCCCACGCTCTGTGTATGCGTCAATTGCCTTGCGATAAGAAGATTCAGATCCGGCACTTCTCACCCTATAGTTAAGAGCTTGGGACGAGACAAGGCTACAGAAGATGGGTGTCGAGTGTGGCTTAGACTGCGGCGTCCGCGCGCTGTTGCATGTCGCGGCCTGAGGATAGAACACGCTCGACATCTTCGCGAATGAGAGGACGAGAATTAACGCTATGTAAGACACGACTGTACAGACGCCTTTGGCATGCAGCATATTGGTGCTGAATCAACATGAGGATGCTGTTGCCTTGTACATCCTGGTTCGCAATAGACCCGCGCCACTACTCCCGTGGGCAACCATTCGAGGTGGAGTGATGGAGTGCAACGTTCTCATGAACGCATGAATTAAGGAACAGTAAACCCATGTCTGAAAGATTGAGTTGACTCAGCCTCGCCTTTTTTCGGGTTTCGAGCCACATTTCGCGACGAAGTAGTTGGGGGCGGCGGATTGCCGCGCAAGGCTTAAGGTGAAGGTGAATGCAGCCTGTTTGCTCGTTTTACCCAACACACAAACAATTTCTTCTTTGTCTTTGTCTTATCTGCCTCTTTTGGATCGGGCAAAGGTTTCAATTCCTGCTATTTTCTCCAACTTTATAGCACCCTCAACGTCGCTCTTCTCTGCCACACCGCCGTTGTTCAGAGATTAACGATACAGCACTCCTTGATCGTCCACTTTGTTACAATATCGCAATCTATCAAAGGTAAGTGACAGCCATATAGCAGATTTCCAAAGCACTGGCGGAAGAGAGACACTTTCGCAGTCGTTTACTGTGAAGGGTACCTGTAGCATACTGACAGCCACTACAGAGCACCCTCAGTGAGCGCCCTACACCATGGCGCTTTCATCTGATGCTACGGCTTACATCTACCACCATGTGGTGCTCCCTCCGAAATTGCCGCAAGAAAACGATCGAAGTGTTGAAAACGACCGGGCCCTTATCAAAATCGTTAGCGAAGCCTTGGAGACTCTCAAATACTACGTCAAGAGTGAACACACTGAAACTGTCACGGCTGCCATCGAAACCGTTGAGAATCTCTACGCTTGCCGCGATGGATTTGGACACACCAATCAGCCCGCGCTGCAGGGCGTTCTCAACACACTCAGGATCGGTGAGACAATTGGCACGGTACCGATCGAAGTCAGGGAACAAAACGCTGGACTTATTATTAGTCGTTGTAAAGACAGCATGAAATTCGAATTCTTCGAGCTTTCCCCTACCAACGAGGCAGCCATGTGCTCAGGGCGACTCAAACGGGTCTTCCCAGGCCACGCAGCGAAGATCGCCACGGCCAAGATGGCGAGTAGCACGGAACTTCTTCAGGCCATCTCCAGTACCTTGGCAAAGATGACGACACAGAAGGTACCTATCTTCCAGCCCGTGATCAAGAAAAATGGCCAAGTCATGCGTGAGGAACGCGACACCACGGACCCCAGTATGGTCACAGACTTCTACATGAATACCATTGCAGGTTTCGGCGATCCAACAGACGTCAAGCGTATCACAAAAAATACCCGTGAAGAGGTTCTATGGAGCGACTGCCATTTCCCTTGGCGGAGATCTCCCCTGTGGCTTTTGCTTCGTGTGTCGCTACATCTTCTCTTTAGCCGCCAAGCATCGGATACGCTACCTGAAGATGGCCTTTACAAAGCCTTTATGATACTCATGCTATCACGAACGCTTGCTCTTGCTATGCAAGGCTGGGAAGACTTGGGAAGCGAACCTGTTCACATGACCTCCGCAAAGTTGACGCGTCGACTACGTAAGTTCAAGCTCCTTAAGCAGAGTAATTGCCTCAAATCCTCCTGGACTCAACACGTCGAGACTGGCATTCGTAATGCCCACGGCTTCATCGATAAACATTGGCAAGAGTTAGTCCACAATACCCAAAGCAATATCAATACAAGCGTAATTGCAGGATTACGGCCGGAGCTTGATCTCGATGTGAAGCTTCCGGAGTTGGACGCGTTCTTGTCTCAGATGACCTCTCGGAAGCCAGAGGGTAACCTGTCTACGTTCACCCCAACGTCTGTGTATCCGGTATACCCAGAGTCCGAACTCCCAAGCAGCTTGGCTGGTCCCGAAGACTACAAGTACTTTCGCCTAGCGGCTTTCGAAAAGTGGGTCGAGCTTCATCTTTCACGTTGGGCCGACAGTCACACGGACACTGGGAACACTTGTGAGAGACTTCGCAGACTGATGACCAACTACCATGATCTCGCTAGTACTGCATACGATCAAGCGCCCGTCGCAATCTCTACCATGTATCTGACCCTCGCGGAGCTCTGGATAGCATGCGACAGGTGCGCATGCGCTACATATCCCATGTTGACCGAGTATGATCCAGAGATCGACCTCACCGAATTTCAGTCTCTTCTGCTTCCCTTGAAGAACCAAATGAAGCGCCTTGACACTGTCGAGCATTACGTCCAGTCACGACGCCTTCAAGCATCCAGGGTGCGACCCTCTGTCTATCGCCAGTTTGGGGATCCCTCCTCATTTGCTGTCCGATATTTCGATCAATGCAAGTCACTCCAGACTACGTTGAAAGCAATCGAAGAGGACGCCATCATAAAGCGAGAGCGGAAGTGTCAAGAGCTGAAGAACCTGAAACAAATACATCGCCAATACATGCATATGTATGACACTACCAGCTGCGAATTCCGAACCGTTGTCACTAATCGTTATCATGGGTATACTGCACAAAAGCACAGGGGTGACTGTAGCAGGTGTAGCGCAATATCTAGTGCACAGGCTCTTACCATATCCATCTATGAATGGCCAGTTTCTCCAATATCCCATATCGCAAAAGCGACTGTGTTCGAGTTAAGAATACCAGAGGCCTTCAGCAATTGGCGAGATGCTTCAGCCTACTTCATCAACACCATACTAGGCTGCCGCCAGCCAGTCATGCTGAGACCAAGATACTCATACGCGCTTTGCAATCATCAAGACCTATCTCACATGTTATCTTCGCAGTATTGGGAGAGGCGCATTCTCCTAGTGTCTGAAATCAAGAGCCACACGGCCACCCACAGAAGGCAGATGAAAGGCATTCCTGATCTGGAGGAAGCCGAAGTCTGCTTGGACAATGCCTTGGATTACCGATACTACGACAACGCATGCGATCATTTCAACATGGGGAAGTCAGTCCCAGCGGAAGTGGTCCCCATGAAGTGTTCGTACCGCATGCCCGATCGATCGAAAGTACTTGAACGCTACATGTATCGTCCGCCTTCTTCGCCTCATGGTCTGCCTACAAATGAAGTCATTGTAAGTTTCAACCCTCTTGGATTTAGTTCCAGTTAGTACAGTGCTAACAAAGATGTTGTGTTTAGGCCAACTTATTTGACTGCCCCATCCACTTTTCCATCGATGAATACAAAGCCTTGGGCGCATTATCCCTTGGATGCCACGTCATATATTCCAACATACTCGCCCAGTTAGCAGTACCAGCTATAGACTACACGAAAATTGAGACTCAGTGTATTATCCTTCAAGCAGTATACCAAGCTGGAACGCCAGGCAGTTACATAGAGCGTGCTAGCCATTACATACTGACAGAAACTCCTTTCTGTAATGCAATGCTTGAACAGCTGGGTATTGCGCTTGGACGTATCGAGGAGAATTGGGAATCGTGGCGCGCCTCGGCTACCTTTTCTGCACTGGCTCGTAGGTTGTTATGCCTTACTTCAAACCCGGAAATTCGTTCACGCGCATTCGAGTATCTGATTCATCTGCGTTCCGTCTGCTTAAAATGGGTTCTCAAGCTCAAGCAAAGGGTAGCTGCTTCAATGGACGAGAGCCAGCGAACAGAACTCCTCTCAAGGGCCACGGAGATTGCTATGCTGTGTACGAGCACCTACGACGTAGAAGAAGAAGACTTTGGCACTATTCTCGAACATGAGTCTGCCATTTCCATCCTGATTCAGTCGTCGATAACGATACAAGAAAACCGTGGATCCGTTCAATCAGAATGCCATAGCCTACTTAAGAGCATGATTCAGTCATGGAGCCGGCTCATGTACCGAATACTTCCCAGCCTGCGCAGCTGCGTGCTCGCTGATGGTAAAGGACTTTCAGACGCCGTTACTGCCAACTGGGCCGCATTCACACCTAGCCCACACAATCCCTGGAACTCGCTCAACGGGCACCAAAAACACTGGCTAGAGACTACATCGGGCTCACTCGCCGTCCACTTCAATTTACTCACCAGTGAACTCCTTGTAAACGGCTTACCATTGTCACGGCTCCCCTCAGAATATATGTCGCACAATATGTACGAGACACTGTTCCATAAATCAGCATTGGAAGTCGTACCCACCAGCGAGGCCGGAATGCGATTCTCTGCGAAGGCTGCATACCACAACTATAAGCTTCACTTTGGTATGAAGGACGGAGACATGCTTGTAGTAGCTGTCGGACAAGACACGAAGTTTGATCTGATCCCCTCGCGCACGCTCCTTTGCCAACTTCCTTGTTCGTTCCTAACAGACTACGTCCACTGGTTTGACCACAGCCGAGGCGAGGTGATCTTTCGGCGTCGGGAGAGCCCGTGGGACTGGGTTGATGGAGAGTGGCGCCTGATTCGTAATGCCCATGACAAGACTTGGCGTCTAGTAAATGGCTCCGACGTCTTGATCAGTCTGGGAAGTCATTGTGTAGAGCTGCTTTCAAGGTTGTTGCAGTCACTTGAAGAGGCGAAGCATGCGCATTTTAAGCTTGACACCACCACCAAGACAATCAACATCGAGCTTCCCCGGCTTCGGCTTGGCTTCTATGTCAAACGAGGAGAACGCACAGTGCAGTCTAATCAGCATCGCGGCATGGTCATCGACGAAAACCAGAACTTTGGAACTTTGGTTGGCCTTTCCAGCAAACTTACACTGCGAAATGAGGAGACGGGCGAACGCATAGTCCTCATACCAATTCCTAGGAGTTTCGGCGCAACTGGCATCATCTACACGGATCAGTCCGGTTCTTCCCATCATCCTGTCGTTTCTGTCAACAAAGAAGAAGCGTTCAGCGTGTATGCGTACACAATAGATATCAATCTAGGTAGACTGTTGGACAGTGCAGAACTGCAAAGCCGGCTTTTCCTAAGCTACTTGCATGCAATCACCTCTGGTGCTCTCCAAGACCCTTTGACGGCTCGTACTGGAACGGAAAGTAGCCTGGAAATTCTCCAATCCGCAGCAGTACGCTCATTTGATACACTCACGCAAAAGAACATAGAGCTGCTGGACCGCATAGCCGGGCTTTCAGCCAAAAGACAGTGGTATCCGGAAAATCTTCGTGTCATGCAGAGCATCGAGTGGGACAAGCGTCTTCCATCACTATCGCAGCATGCTTCTTTTCGGGTACTGGTATCCGATTTGCTGCATCAGGCTACAAAGATGCGGTTATTCCATCCGAATAACGACGTTTTTGGTTCGATCGATCAAGCCCAGAAGGGGATTATGTCGCTCTCAGATTCTTATTTGGATCAACGCGACAGGATGCGATCAGGCCATTTCCGCGTTGCAGGATTTGGTGCCGAGATGTTCACCTCGTCCCAAGATCACGAGTATCAGGCTAGAGACATAGCCCAGAACGAGAGAGGCCGCCGAGCTTTTGTGATTGCCACTTTAGCCTTGCGCGAGAAAGGTCCTTTGCATAGCTCTATTCAGAATGTCAAAGACGGTCTTCTTCAGAAACATTTCGGCGATACTACTGTCTATGGTCCGGATATGGCCTTTGATCTCAGGACTCTTGGATACGATGCTAAGTGGCTGGACGATGCATCCGAGCATCTTACTAAGAGTTGGTGTACTCTACACCGGAGCCTCCCTAGCATCAACGACCGCTATAATGTGGCGACTTGGCTTAGCACAATGGCATTCGCGCAGACCGCTGATATGGATGCACTCCAAACACTAGTAGCAATTTGGCGGCTACCGGAATTATCAATAATCCAGCCGCCTGCCAGCCCGGCTTTCAATCTATCCCAAGGGGACACGTTCAGATTTAAAGAAATAGAGTGGATTGTCCGTAACAGCGCCAAACCTTTCTATGAATCCACTGAGATGAGACTTCCCAAAGAGGATGGTGAGAGCAACGCAGCGCATGAGAGCAGGATTGAAGCATTGTTCAACGACCGACGAAACAGCGCCATCGAGAAATTCACCAAAGACCTGGAAGCACAGAGATCAACTCGAAGCCCTCTGACGCCTTCAGCGGCTGAGTATAAGACATACCTCAGTCCATCCACTGCGATGCCCACGATCCAACAACACTTTGAAAAATGGTACAACAATCACAAATTCTTGGAATACCTTGCAAAATTGTCAGTGGTAATAGCGCATCAGGCAGCTTTTGGCATAGCTAATCCACGTTATTGTTTTGCTGTACCACAGCAGAAGGATTGTCTCAGCGATCATGTCCGCCATGTCAGCGGAGTCGATGTCTTCGCTGCATTACCACCACAGTTTTGCCGAAACTGTAAGTGACTCCAAGCTGCGTGGCCGGGTGGCTCCATCATTTGCGTGCTTACTGACATACATGACAGCCACAAATCCCTCATTGCTCAACCCGCCTTGCGAGCCCAAAGTCACGACAGCAAGAGACCATACGAAGACGTCGTGTTCCCAGACGAAAAATAGGCTTGAGAAATTTTGTCAGTGCCTTATGACATACGCCAACTCGAAGTGTGAGCGAGAATACGTTGAACATCTACGTCTCAGCTGCGAAGCTCTCGAGGAGCATTCAAGCAACAAACATATCCATCAAGATCTGGTTGCTGACGCGAGTGGTATTCTCCAAGAATATTTGTCCGACTGCCAGAGACATTTTGCCGATATCAACGCTGCATTTGAGAGGCTTTTCGTCGATGAGATTGCCTTCCAAGTGCAGCATTCGCCACGGATTTCCCCTAGGTTCTGGCTCAGCCAACTCCATCGTGACCTCTTTGGGTCGCTGTCAGACACTTGGAAGGAAGCCATCGTTGAGTACGCGTTGGCGGTCACCAGTTTGCAGAGGGCGCAGAGACTTGTGCATCTATCCAGTAGAAAGATCGAGCTCATTGAGGAACTTCAACACGTCGGCCACTCCAACTGGGATGTGCGAGAATTCCCAGAGACGCTTCTGCTCGAGGCTGAAAGCGGTATTCTGGTTCGGAAAGAGCAAGAATTCATTGCGAGTCAAATGCGCTCACCAGGGAATGGCCAAAACATCGTACTGCAGCTGTTGATGGGAGGTGGGAAATCCACCACGATTGTTCCTATATTGAGTGCATATCATGGTGACAAAAAGAAGTCAGTCGCCCCTTCAGTTATTCTGTAAACTACTAACATCGCATTCTAGGCTTGTCAGGGTGATTGTTGCAAAACCCCAGAGCAAACAAATGCTGCAGATGCTTGTAGCTAAGCTGGGTGGGATGTTGGGCAGAAGAGTTTACCAAATGCCTTTCTCACGCAACTTGCGGCTAAGCAGCAGCGACGCGCAGTCAATCCGACAGATTTATGAGGAGTGTATCTCGAACCGCGGCGTTCTTCTTATACAACCTGAGCATATCCTCTCATTCAAGCTTATGGCTATCGAGTGCGTTCTCAACGATCAAAAAGAAACGTCTCGATCGCTACTGTCAACGCAAGAATTCTTCGATAGGGTATCAGTAGACTGCGTAGATGAGTGCGACGAAAACTTCTCGGTCAAGTTCGAGTTGATCTACACCATGGGAGAGCAGCAGTCCATTGAGTTTGCTCCCGAGCGATGGTCAATCATTCAGGATGTCCTGGCGCCCTTGGCGCGCGTAGCCGCCCAGGTGAAGAAGGAACTACCAGAAGCAGTTGACATACAAGATGGTGGCGATGGAAAATATCCTCGAATCCGTTTCTTGCGGAACGATGCTACCAACCGAGGTCTGCATCTGCTCGCCAAAGACGTAGTCAAGCTGGGAATTGGCGTTCCTTCACGACTACAGTCACCGGCGATGCAAGACGCAATATTTCGATACATTACCGAGCCAGATCTGGGTATCGATGATATTAGCGTAGTTGAAAATAGCAAATTTTGGACCGAAGCCACAAAGGCGCCGCTGCTTTTGCTAAGGGGCCTCTTCGCTGATGGAGTCCTTCGCTTCGTATTCGCCAGCAAACGTTACCGAGTCAACTTTGGCCTGGATCGTTCTCGCGTTCCGAGCACTTCACTCGCCGTTCCGTACCGCAGCAAAGATGCTCCCTCGCCCAGATCGGAATTCTCACACCCCGACGTCGTTATCATACTGACACTATTGTCATACTATTACGGCGGTTTGACAGACTACGAACTTTTCGATACATTCGTACACCTTCTGAAATCCGATCAATCTGTCATCCACTATGACGACTTTGTTAGCACCGCATCTTCTAGTCTTCCCAAAGCGTTCAGACAGCTCTCTGGCATCAGCATCAAAGATCGACACCAGTGCATCACGGAAATATTCCCTAACCTGCGACATTCAAAAAAGGCAGTTGATTACTATCTTTCGTATCTGGTCTTCCCAAAACAGCTCAAACAATTCCCCAAGAAGCTTAGCGCCTCAGGCTGGGATCTGGCAATCGAGAAACCTCACCCAACGACAGGCTTCTCAGGCACGAACGACACCCTCCACCTCCTTCCACTAGATATCAAACATCTAGACCTGCCGAGCCAGCATCATACGAATGCCCAGGTACTATCTTATCTGCTGATGGACGAAACCTCGGTGGAAAGTCTACCTGTGCGCAAGACTGGTGCTGCTATCTCCGATGGTGAACATCTCCTCAATTTCATTGAACACCTGAATTCCAAGATCAGGGTCTTATTGGACTGTGGCGCCTCGATTCTTGAGCAGAACAACCGGCAAGTCGCTGAGACATGGTTAAAGATGCGCGACAGCGACATCCAGGCTGTGGTATACTTCGAAGACGAAGAGCTATCTGTACTCGATCGCAATTTCCGGATAGAGCCCTTTCAAACATCTCCGTATGCCAAGATGTTGGGCTCCTGCATTATCTATTTGGACGAAGCGCATACGCGAGGAACGGATCTCAAACTTCCGCGACACTATCGTGCAGCTCTTACACTTGGCAGTCAGCTGAGTAAGGACCGTCTTACACAAGCCGCCATGCGGATGAGGAAATTGGGTCATGGACAAGCTATCACTTTCGTTGTACCCGAGGAAATTGGTACTAAAATCTACGAGTTGACCGGCAAGCGATCAGGTATGGCGATCCAAGTGTCAGACGTCTTGGCATGGGCTGTAGGCGAAACTTGGATCGATCTGAAGAAGAGTCTACCTTTGTGGGCTGTACAAGGCGAACGCTTCGAGAGACATAAGCACCTCCTAAACGGTGTCGACACTACGAAGGATGCTGCCGCAGGTTTTCTGGAGGATGAAGCTGTGGATCTTGAGACTCGATACAAGCCTCGCAGCCAAGACAGCGACGGCTCTGCCCAGCTTAGTAGTTGGGATCTTTCCAACCCTAGAGTGAAAAAGATCGTATCGAGATGCCACGATTTTGAAGCAATGGGATTTGGTTCAGCTGCTCTAAGCGAAGAGCAAGAGAGAGAGCTTGCGCCTGAGATCGAAGAAGAACGCCAGCTCGAACGTCTTCCACGTTTGAAACCTAATCCGCATGACGTCCATGCTGATTTGAAGCGACTGGTCACAACCGGCAAATTCTCTGCTAACTCGTCAGCATGGAAGCCGGCATTCCAAGCTCTTCACACGACCAGTGCTGGTAGGCTTATCAGACTCAACGACCTTCCAGACGATTTGCTAGCTACGGTGGACTTCATGTACACCGTTCAGGTACCTCCGGGCTCGAATCGCGATTCCTTCATCTCGGACTCCTATCAGCGTCCAGTGCAGTTCATACTCTCGGTTCCTGATCCACATCACCAGGACACTATTCGTAACCTCATCGTCATAAGCCCTCACGAGGCCAATCAGCTGCTGCCGTCACTGCGCCAGTCTCAGAAGGTCACGCTCCATCTTTTTGCCCCTCGTGCCAATGCGAGCTTTCCATCGCTCGATGAGCTCACATTGTACAACGCCGGCCGCAAATTTCTCCCAGGCTCAGTATCTCGCAGCTTGACAATGCAGCTGAACCTCTTCGCTGGCAGCCTCTATCTTCGGTCTTTGGCGGAGTACAGTGAGCTTTGTCGCCATCTCGGTCTATTAGAAGGCAAGGCAACAGACGATCAACAGGTCCATGCTGATGGTTTTATTGATCCGCCAGCCGGGGTGTGGGGGCTGAAGAATTCGCCGGTGCCTTTTCTGCGCGTCCTGCTCATGAAGATTCGCCGAGAGGGAGAGGGGGTTCAGAAGACACATATGGGTAAACTTCTCAACGGCGTTGGATTGGAGGAAGAAGACTTTGGAGAAGCAGAGTAGAAAGTAAACAGAGCTGATGAATTCGAATCGGAAGATGGTTTGGGTAGGAGACTGGGTTGACCAAGACCGATTTGGAGTCTGGCATTTGGTGAAATCCTTGGTCAAGCGAGACAGCTCTACATAGACACGCTTCGCAGAACTGTCAAACCAGATTAAACGACGAAAATGACACTTGTTTTCATCACTTTCTTCCGGGGGTTCTAGACGGAACGAGAATCTTTGATCCCAATGACCCATGTTCAAAGTACACAGAAAGGCTCGGAATACCAGAGAGCTCCCGCGCGGAAGCGGAAAGCTGGCCAGTCTATCAGACTAATTGCTTAAAAGAGACCAGCGCCGTCAGACCCTCAATAACATCTGTTCACGAGCAACGATTGAGGAATTGAGAAAGCTATTCCCATTGATTGGTGACTCATCGTCAAAGTGCAAAAGTGTTTACAAGAAAGGAGTGATTGCCCCGGGCCTCACAATGCTACCAACGCTACAAATGCTTCACACACCATCACTGCCAGACTCTCGCTCCAAGCGATAGCAACCTCTACATATATCCATCCGTAGGCCTTGCAGATTTGTTTTTCCACCAAAGGCGAAACCGCTTAGCAAGAAGCGATCTCATCGAAAATGCAAGCGCTGGAAGGACCGGTAGAGACAGACTCGGGCTCGTTGCCGGGAGTGGTACCCTCGAACTCCTCGCAGATCTCCTTGACATCGGTGGCGCAGGTGGTATCGTCGATGGTGGCGGAGTCACCAAAGTTGGAGTTGATACCGGCGAGCAGCTTTCCGCTGGTAGCCTTGACGCCCTTGATGATGGCGTGGCGCTCAGCACTCTGCTTGCAGTTGCCGCAAGACCTGTAGAGTTTGCCAAAGTTGTCAACAGTGAATCCGTCAATTGTGACGGTTCCAGCACCATTGTGCTGGATAACCTTATCCTCGGCGGCGGTAGCACCTCCACCAGTGACTGGAAAGAAGAGTTAGGATGTTTTCTAAAGATTTGAGTAGGTATTGGGCATGAATTACCGGTAGCGTCACCGTCACCCTTGAGGGAAAGAGCGTCCTCGCAGACGGCAACCCACCAGACGTTCTCAATGGTGCAAGAACCCTCGCAGTGGACACCCTCAATCTGGTCCTCGCCTGCATCATGTTAGCAACAAGTCACAAAGCAGCTGAGAGTAATGTCAGATATGGTAAGACGTACCAATGATGGCGTTCTTAAGCGTAGCACCATCCTTAAGGATGAAGACAGCGTCAGAGTCATCGCCCTCCTCCTGACCAGTGCAGGAAACGCCACGGCCGTAGGTCTTGAGACCACCGTCGAATTCACCAGAGATTTCTTTGGCCTCGGAGAAAGTCTCGGTGCCAGCGGAGGCAGGAACGGGGAGCGAAGCACGCTTGGTCATAGAGAAGATGTTCTTTGGCGCAGACTTTGCTGGGCCAGCAGAGACGGCGACGGCAAAAGCTAAGAAGGAAGCAGCGATGGAAGCCTTCATTTTGATAGATGGATTTGGTTGGAGTTGAGAAAAAGGTGAAGGTAGTTCGTTTGGAGGGCGTGTTTATTGAATTCGACTGGCGAAAGTGACGCGTCAAGCAGGAAAGAGAAAGACTGAAGGACTGTTGATGGCTCGATGATGAGTGCAGACAATCTGGGTGCGCCTTCCCCTCCTTCTTATACTGTCCACCCCGCTCCCATCTGCCGGACATGCTCTTGAATCCTTCCAGCGCTTCATCCACGGAGAATTGTTTGCATAGTGGGGTCGCGAATAGAATGAACCTACACCTTCCAACCGCCTTGTGGATGCATGAAACCATGGTATACCACCAAGACGGGAATAGCGAGGGTCGGTTCCTATGTTGTCGGATGCTTCTTGATCTCGGCAACAATGCTCATTTGTTCGAAACGCAGCACGCTGGGATATTGCTGGGTTCCGCGTATGGTATCCTACCTGTTTCGGGTGGTGCTGCCAAGACGGGAACGTTTCACAGCACGCTGATAATGAATCCTCCAATCGTGTAGTTTCCTCGGAGACAATAGTGCGCGCGTCTGTGGCAAGTAGTCCTATTCATGTTAGTCTGCGACTTGTCAAGGACACAGCGTCCTATTGTGTCAAAGAAGGTTGCCGTTACACATGTCAGGATTACACAGTTTTGTCGAAAAAGTAGAACAGTAAGCGATAGTCTTCACCGGCACGGCATTGGAGAAGAGCGCAATTTGACCCCTCAAACATTTCTATACACTCGAGAATTTCAAGTTGTTCTTTTTTATGGAGATGCTCTCAAGCGGCAACTGTGCGTTTGTATGGTGGAGAAACGTCGTTCTGGATCACGTCCTGTGTACAGGCAAGGTAAAGTGGGCAGGATCGCAACTAGCGTCATTACAATGTGCACGGCAGTGCAGGCAATTTTGACGACCATCAATGAGCGCTGAGCGCTCGGTAGCATTGATGCGAACCGCCGCATAATGCAACATGTGCTGGCGGATGAAGTTTACACCGATAGAACAGCACACTCGACCGCTGGTAGGTCCGAACGCAGTTTCGACGGGATTGAGAGGACGGGTTTGGTTCGCAGGTACTATGCGTGAGGCTTCAATCAGGAGGTTGGCGTAGTGAAGGTGTGGATTAGGTTGTGTCGTCAGCTGGGACTGTGCATTGCTTGGCGTGCTCCACTAGTGACTGACCCGCTGAGCGGAAAAGCTTGGTCACGCCATGTCTTGACGGCCACAGTAGGGCTGCGACGTCATTTACTGACTCGAGCCCCACCATTTGGACGAACAGGAGCGTTGGATGCCGATACGCAAACATGATATCGAACGGCTGGTGAAACACATCGATCCGATCCGATAGCGGCGCGTGGAATTCACCCACTTCAGAGACTAGGATGTCTTCGCCTCGCAATCTGCAAAAACAACCATTTTTCCGATAGAATTCGACGTTTAAAGTGCGCTTTTTCTGAAGGAATATAGACGAAACGCCGGCGCATGTACCTCCCATGTGAAAGCTCGGAAGATAAGAAGTTTTCAATGTCTGGGGAAGATCTTTGGCGCAGCTCGTGGCTGTGGAGGTTTGGTGTGGCTTCTAGCGCCATATAGTGTGACTCTAATTGTGGCTTTATTTCAACCATCATAAACATCAAGGCTGTGCTGCAACTAACCCGACGCGCACGCTTATCGCCGTCGCCACAGCGAATCCTAATTACAACGTTCACTTAGAGCAGTCTAGGTAGTGATGAACTGGGGCGCGTTTTCGACACAATTTCTCAAGATGGAGAGGTGTACACAGCTTTCTGATGACTGTGAATCCTAGGGGCCCTGTACCCCGACAAGCATGTACGTAGGTCATTCCCTTCACGATTGACAATTTGGTACCTTTGTATATCACGCTATTATTTGAGCTACAAGACATGTCCGAGCCGTACCTATTTAAGATGACGTTGTATATCTGACTCAACAAGGAGAGAACCGAAGAAACACAGATCAACGAATCACTACAGATGACGCATCACAACTCAGGATCGGGTTGATCGCTATCCGCTCGAACAGTTGTTTTCCAAGACATGTTTTACTGAATTTCCCCAATGACTGCAGGCTACTGCTTAAGCTGTGCGACACTACCACAGTCACCGCATCGCATGGACTTCCAGAACAACCTGAATGGCGTGGCTGGTTTGGGATTTCATTTTTTTGTGGAAAATCCTTGATCCGCTAGTTCACGTACTCAGCCACCATGACAAGGCTAGAGTCGCCGCACGTCAGCCAACGTTGTATTCTCTTCCAATTTGCAAGCGGCGTGATGGTCAATCAAACACAGAGCAGCCGTTGTGACGACATCACCGATGCCACAATTATCGAAAGAAAAAACAAAGTTCTGGTGAGATGGCTGGTTGAACAGAATGAATATTGGATTTAAATTGTATCACCGGGAACAGCGCTTCCGGGATTCGACACTTTTAATTTTCCTCAATCTTGATGAACATCAGCACTTGACACGCGTATATCGAGTGCCTCGACGCGACAAAAAGCGATCAACGAGCGATATTAGATCAATCAATTCTGAGATAACAGTCATAGATAAGTGTAACAGAATGGTGCACCACCCATTGTGCTTGAAGCATCCTCAATGGTAATGGACCCAGCATACACAGAGCCCATCTCTAAAGAGTCTTGAAGAGTTACAGGGGGTGAAGTAAGATCCGACATGATACTAGGACCATACAAAGCCTTGGCACGCTCACTCGGCTTCAAGTTCTGCCAGGTCCAGTATATCCGATCAATGGCCGCGTGGTGGAAGAAGAAGAATGGGTCACCAGGAGAGGCTGTGAAATCACCGCCTGGGTCACCGCCAATGATGAAGTGGCCACCCGTGTGGATACCCATGAAGTTGTTCACGAAGTTGTTTGGAGGTGCGCCGCCCTGCAAAGTTTCCCAGAAAGATTGGTAGCTGTCGCTCTTGAGTAGAGACACCACATCATCATCCTTTAACCATCGCTCGCCAGTGAAGTTGGTGATGTCGCGCATAAGACAGCGGGGGTTGTAGCCCAGACCGTAACCCGGCAGGGTGAAGTTCTGGTTGGGGTTCAATGGAACGCAGTCCGATCCAGGAAACAGTGGGCCAACGTTAACAATCCAGTCCTTGAAAGGCCCAGAGGTCACGCAGCCACCACCTGAGCCATGCGGAATTTTGATCAGTGGATTGGTGTTGAGCGGGATGCCGGTGAAGGTTTGGTTGCTGCAACCTTTGGCACCCTGTCCAGAGATGGACGTCTCTGAGCCGTCAAGTAGGGGTGAGCTTGTGGGATCTTTGTACCACCTGGAGTAGCTGTAGTAGGGTTGCGATCCCTTGTAGCCGCACTCGTTGCGCAAGGTTTGTTCATACGCCCAAGTAAAGTACCGGTGCCTTGATGTCGGAGTGCAAAGTCAGTGTGTGCTTCATAACTGGTTCGAACTTGGGGAATACACACCAGGTAAGGAAGTTGCCCGTAACATGGATATTGAAGGATTGCTGAATATGGGTGGCAACAAAATCGTCATAACGGTTCCTGCAGCCAGGGCACGACTCCTTTGGTGTTTTCGATGGCAGCTTAGCTAGACACTGCACCGCGCTGATGTATGCCTTCTTTTCGGCCTTTGAGAAGGTAGACCTAGGATGTGTCAGTTTGGGGATCGAAAGCGTGATGGCACTGAAGCCTACCATTCCTGCCTGACCTGAACGTTGGTGGGGTTGCATTTCTTGTACTGCCAAGGCTGTTGGATAGCTTGGTGGAACTGCTGATTGATTGCAGCAACCCCAGCCATCAGGTCCTGCTTGATGCTACCCAAGCCAGCGAGTATGTCATCCACGCGGTCGAAACTCCTCTTCTCGAACTGCTTATCCTCGTGGGGAAGCGCATTCCCTACGGCCAAAGATAGAAGCAACGCGGCTTGAAGAACGTCTCGCATAGTGCGTGTCGCTCGAAGAGAATGAGCGGTGTCGAGCTCAATTGATTGGAGCAAGCCAGTTAGAAGGATGGAATAAAAAGATAACTCGCAACTAGTCTCAACAGTGACTGTATGAGCTAGAAGAGGAACGGCAGGCCTACTTGTTGGCAAAAGCGCGCATCCCGAACCTTTTCTTACATGTATTTAGACGATATGCAAGAGCCAGTCGCCTTGATGATTCCGAGGAACTTGGCTTTCAAGCCACTTTCCCTCAGGGTCACATATGCCTGCATACAAGGGCAGTTACCTGTAGCTGCCTAGTACACACGGCGGAAGAATTCGAAAAGACAAAGTAAGGCGTCTAAGCTCATACGGCGAAGCCAAGACCACAATATGATGTACAGCCGGGTTAGAATCTTTCCGGCCCATGCGATGGATGAAGCCTTTCGCAGCCATGTTCTTCCAAGCCCTGCAGTAGCCCTGGCGGCGGGGCGTATGGACTCTGGTTATTGAGTAGATGGTATCGGTAGTGTGTCGCTCAGCTCGATCGGTATCAGACCCGAATTCTGCGCAGCCAGACGTTGCGTACCTGACCTCGCTCTTCTGCGCACAATTGTATGGGCCCTCGAGCCGAATGCCAAGAGTCCTTCCCACGTCCCTTCCCGCTCGCCGCTGGCCTGACCTCATCCATCCACCTTTATCCGCCATCTTCAGCGCTCGAATGATGCTACTCTAGCCTGTAGCACCTGCACATCTTCCAAACAGCCAGGAGGCCTCCACTGAGAGGAGATTGTATGGTTGCGGGCCTACTGCGCTCTACAAGGGTCAGCACAAAAAGATCTCGGTGCTTCTTTTGCAGACTGCGCTCGCTGGATGTCAGCATGAATACGCTATCACGAATCTCGGTTAGCGCTCGATGAAGATTGCCGTGTGCGTAAGCGAGATTGCGGATAATATCCAAGCCTTGCTTGCTAGACTGTAGGCGACAAGGCTGCATGCGGTTCGAGATGTGCGTATTGCAAACATGGCTTTGGAGTTGGACCAAATGACTAGGGCTGATACGCTGTCGTGGGCACAGCTTCGGGCCCTCGCATACTGCGGCCCCACACCTGATCAACGAGAAGTACCAGGGGCGACATCAGTCTTGATGGTGTTGATCAATGGCGTGATGGCGGCGTCTGAAGCGCTTCGCATCGCATCCACAGTGCTGGGGCCGGATAGCCGCCTCCCAGGTGCCCCCAGGCAGGGCAAATGCAAACGGCCGGGTCGGGGTAACCCCGCAAGATGTCGGTCGGCGACAGAGCCACGGACGTCGTGGGGAAAATGGGCTCGCGCGCGCGTGTGTGCACTGGCACCGATGGAGCTTCTGTTCCCGCCGCAATGCGGCACAGCCTGTCAGATTCGGCGTGCGCAGTAGCGGGCGGCAGGTTGGATCCCTATGATGCATTTCCTGGGCAGGGGAACCTGAACCACCCCAAGTTGGATCCCTTCCACTCCCCCCTCCACACGCAAGCTGCACGTAGCTACAAACAAGCTTCTCTCCACTATACCGACGTCTAGTCGCCGACCGCATGTGCGCGCAGGGCTAAATCGAAGGGCGATGGCACGTAACGCGCGGAAGCGTATCTCATACGGTAGGTGCCGCCTCGTGCATTGCCGCCGCGCATAGCCTGGGAGCCGTCTACATGGCTGTCTGTTCGAGGGAGACTGACGTGACGTCTGCGCAGTGCTGCCACTCGCCAACTCGGCCGGAGGACACAGGCTTGGTGTCAATGGCTTGGCCGTCGACCCCCAGAACTCGATTCTGTACGTACCCGCGAGCAGCTCGCTAGCCGCCACAGCTACCCTCCCAACTGACACGGCACAGCTACTCGGGCGGCCGTGATGGTGTAATATGCGCCTGGGACCTGCACCTCGACCTGGACAAGAGCGACGCCGACGAGCGCGACCCTTTTGCCGACTCCCATGCCGCCGACTTCAAGCCGCCGCCTACGCAGTTTCGCCAGCAGGTCCAGGCACACACGCACTGGATCAACGATATCGTCCTCGCCCAGAACAACAATGCCCTCGTCTCCGCCTCCTCTGACATTACCGTCAAGGTATGGCGACCAGCTGCCACCGACCAGCTACCCCCGCAAACCATTGGCCTACATACCGACTACGTCAAGCGCGTCGCATCGCCCGGTGGAAGCGAGAATTGGATAGCCTCGGGCGGACTCGACCGTAAGATCAGTCTGTGGGACCTCAATGGCGCTGGCAAGAGGCTGGAGATTGCAGTGGGCGAGGATGAGAACACGGCCAAGGGCTCCGTATACGCCCTGGCAGTAACACCCAATCTCATTGCTAGCGGGGGACCCGAAAGCATCGTGCGCGTGTGGGACCAGAGATCAGGCAAGCGCATCACCAAGTTTGTGGGTCACACGGACAATGTGCGCGATATCCTCCTGGCTCAGGACGGAGACATGATCTTGACTGGCTCCTCAGATCAAACCGTCAAGGTGTGGTCCATGACTGCTGGTCGCTGCATGTACACGCTTACCATGCACAACGACAGTGTATGGTCCCTACACTCCGACTCCCCCGAACTCGACACCTTCTACTCTTCCGACCGCTCGGGCTTGGTAGCGAAGAGCGACGTGCGCAATTGCGCCGAGATGGATGAAGGCCTGTCCGTGGCAGTGTGTCAAGAGCACGATGGTGTGAACAAGCTCGTCGCGGCTGGTGACTACGTCTGGACTGCAACATCTAGCTCGAGTATCAACCGGTGGAATGACGTTGAGACGGCGGCCGAGATTGAGCTACCAGAATCATACAGGTGGCACAGGAACAGCGTGTCGACCCTGCGATCACGATACCCCTCTCCTCCAGATAGCAGTCCTCCGGTCAATGGAGCAACACCCAAGATACCACTCAAGTCTCTCCTGCGTATGTCTAATACCGCGCCTTTCCCGCAAGCGCTCGCTACAAAAGACACCGACGCATCTACTCTCGCAAGCGCCCGGAAACCCTCTGAAGTGTTGACGGCACCCGACCACAGTGTCGTTGATACCGTGCGTCCCTTGCCAGATTTCACAATCGAAGGCCAGAACGGATTGATCAAGCACCATCTCCTCAACGATCGACGACGCGTCCTTACTTTGGATACCGCGGGAGAAGTCGTCTTATGGGATCTGTTGCAGGTACGATGCATTCATCCACTTTACTGCAGCAGCTAACCTATCTCAGTGCATGCCCATCAAATCGTTTGGCAAGAAACACATGGAGGATGTTTTGCCAGAAGTCAATACCCAAGACAGCGTTGCTCATTGGTGTGCTGTCGACACAAGGATAGGAACCTTGACATGCATGCTAGAGGAAAACTACTGCTTTGACGCCGAGACGTATGCGGACGAACTGCAATGGGAAGAAGATATTAATTTTCGGGAAGATCACAGAAGTATGCATTGTTACATTGATCGACTGGAACCTGCTGACCATGCGTAGTAAATCTCGGCAAATGGATATTGCGGTATCTGTTCTCAAATCTCATCGACGAAGAGATTAAACGTGACGAGGTTGCACGATCGGAGATGCTGAAGCAAAAAGAAGAAGAACAGTCGCAACCAGGTCGTCCGACAAACATCGAGTTACCAGATATGAACATCAATGGCTGGAGGGATGCGACTTCTGGTCCAACATCGGGCTCCACCATAAGGGCCGAAAATGGTTCACGCTTACCACATACCCCGGGTCTAGCTATCGGACTAGCCACGCCAATGGCAGGGCCTGGAAGTGTAGGGCGTAACTCAACCACCAATCCTTTGACGCCGACCAAAGAAGAAGAATCACAGTTGGAAAAGACTCAGACACAAAGAAGCTCGACGCAGGATGGTACTGACTACTTTGGCTCGGCTTCCGGTTCCAATGGTAATGGAAATGGCAAGCCCGCCGACCCTCCAAAAGAAGGTTCTACAGACCTGAAAGAAGAAACAGTCCAGTCACCTACTGAGACCGACACGCCAACAAAGAAGGGCAAAGGCATGTTTGGCAAGAAGTTCAACATGACGTTCAACATGAAGAAGTTCAGTACCGGCACAGCCACCCCAGAGCCTGCTAAGCCTGTCGTTGACGAAAAGGCCGAGGATAGCGATTCGCACTCCAATAAGACGGATGAGAAGACCATCGAAGATAACTTCTACGGCGCGATTCAACGGATACGTCAAAGTTATGAGGAGAAGCTCGCCACTGGTGCCACGAAGCTGAATACAGAGATTGCCCCAAGCCTGCCAAACGAAACACCTGTGCTGAAGCCACCAGCGATGACCACAATCCTTATTCAGGAGGATCGCCCCGACTCAGGAGGAGTCGCAGATCTTTTCGAGGGCAAAGTCGGAACATTGGGTTCGCAGGCAGATCTCATTGAGAAAGCGGCACCAATGTGGTTGGCCGAAGTATTGCTACGGGTGAGTTCCTAGCTCCCAACAGACATGAAGTACCCAATCCCTAACGGACTGTACCAGAATCAACTGCCACCAAAGGATATAGTCAAAGTATCCTTCGTTCTCGAGCCTTTTGGCAACGCTCTGCCGTCCATTTCATCCGACGGGTACATTCCCTTTTCCCTCCCCTTCGAAACCGCAGCCGAAGCTAATACGACACTTAGCAACAATCGTCTCAATGCGAACCGCATGCTGCGTGCACGCAAGATACTCGGTTATGTAGCCGAACGCATCGAGCCGGCGCCCACAAAAGAAGATCTAGAAAGGGAGGGACCAGCACTAAGGCCCGAGGAGTATCTCGAGCTGTATTGCAACGGCCAGGTAAGCCAATCTTGGAACCTGAACAAAGGGAACAGGTTCGCTAACGCAAATTCACCAGCTCATCCCTCCCACCATGACATTAGCCAGCATCCGCGCCCACGTTTGGCGCGGTGGCGGCGACGTTCTTCTCTACTACAAGGCAAACGGCCGCAAGGAAATCAACCAGGCTTATTACCCCGGCCCGCAGTCTGGTGCTCCACCCGGTCCTATGCATAGCTTGAAACCCGGTGCGGGCCTCAACTCGACGCCCGGAAGTAGTAATGCAAGTGAGGGTAAGCAGAGCAGCGAGGCGGAGAGGAGTGTCAAGGATGCAGCTGTTTTTGGGCCGTAGGTTGGTCAAGGGGGAAGGGATGATGGTTCTGATGAATCGAGTAGACGTCGGGTGGGCGGATGGGACGATAGATGCTGACGGTGAGATTGGGTTTTTTTATTTCTATTTTTTGTTTAGGTTGGGTGGCTTGTATAGTGCATGCATACACTGTGGCTACCTGGAGAGGAAGTCTTGCCAGAGCAACTTGGCTTCACCCCCAGTAGAGAGATATCTTCATATGGTACAATGGGTATCGACACTCGCTTGAACCTGTTTCTCCGCTCTAGATAGTCTTGGATGATAGTGTTGGTCAACTGCATGACTCCTCGACGGCAGCTCCCAACAGGTTACTAGCCCATTGGTAAGAACCCAGGAAGATGGCACCTCCAACACTGATCCAACCCACTCGTGGGCCCAAGCCGGCGAAAAAAGCCCTGGGGCCCGATTCTCTCAGTATCCTGGTCAACATGGTGAACATGGGTTGTTTCTCGGTCGCCAGCATCATCCGCGTCTTGAGCACATCCAATGGTGTCGTGATACCCGCGGCTACAGCACCAGCAACACTACCCAGCACGCCGCCTTCCCAGCCACTGACCTCTGCCCTCCCCGTCTGCGCAGTGCGGTACTTCTTCAGCGCCTCCCAGAGTGGGAACTGGATCACGGTAAACGGCACCTCGCGGATAATAGTAATGGACCATCCGCGATACAACTCCAACCACACGTGCGCCAATCCCCGCGCACGTCGCTGATTCAGGATATGCGTGAGCGCCGCCATGGAAGAAGGATGTTGCGAAGCCTGCGCGCGCTGCTTGATAACTTCCGTCGGCACTCGAACCGCGCACGCAGCCACCTCGCCCAAACTCGCCGCCGCCATGTGCACAAGCGCCTCGGTGCCGCCATCTCTTACTTCAGCGCGGTACGGCTCGCCTGCCGCATTGTACTGAATGGTGGGTCGCGGGACGGCAAAGTGCCGCTTTATCGAATCGTACGTGATGAAGAAAAGGGCTGCGCCGGGGGCGGACCCGACGATTGCGCTGCCTACGCCCCGGTATACGCCGCTGAAGCCGCCGCTGGCTGCGAAGCCCGACGACGATTGGAGCCGCGTCTTTAGCGTATCGAGCGGGTAGAGGGAGAGGTCGACGGTTGTGCCTGCTAGGCCGCCCGCCTGGGGGGTTTGTGCGAGTTAGTACTTGCATTGTCGTTGTTGCCGGTGTCCTGGGGGATGGGTGGGGGGCCAATTGGGACCAGGTAGGTAATGCGTACTATGAGCGACCGTAGATAGGGCGATTCAACCCATGCTTTTGCTCCCGGGCGCGGGTCGAGCGCATCCTGCGGCATTGTGCAAAGGAGAGAGAAAGGGATTGGCGCAGAATCCCGCATGACGATGCTCCCCGAGACGAGACGAGACGATTGCTGCGGGGGTAAGCGAGGGGTCTGTGCTTTAGCTAGACTACTTTGCCCAGGTGAGGCTCAAGTGTCCGACACTACACTCGTCGCTGTCTATCTTCAGGACACGACACTTTGTTTCGTCCTTGCACTGGTGGGATTCCAAATCGGTTCCTGACGACTGGGAGACGGTATGGCGCGGTGAATGATGAGTAGCGCCGGAATCCGAGTGACATGTTTGGCAAGCACGAGGGTTCAGAGATGCCCTGCGCAAGAGCAGGACCGCCGAGATGAAGGAACCAGTCCAAATACAGACATCTTGGATGCGGTGGAAGAAGAGCATATGAATGGCATGGTGGATGAGCGTTCTAACCAGTCAGAAGACGTAGAGTCAGACGACAACACGTCTAGCGCTGAGCACGCATCATCCGCGAGCAGTTCCTCTTCGGAGCCGGAATCAGACACAGAAGACAGCAGCGAATCTGAAGCTTGGGAACCTAGTCTTCGGAACGTCCGGTACACGAGCTGCGTGCAGGAAACGCAACTCTCACCCGACGGGAGTTGCATCTTCACCTCAGATTACGACCGCGCCTTCTCAGTCTATCCCGTCTCTAACGACGTTTCATCGCAGCATAGCGCTCGGCATCTCGCACCATATGCATCCTTCCGCTCTGCCAATCCTATCTGGTCTTTCACTGTCAACCCACTCTTCAATCTGCAAGACGCTACCAGCACAACCGTTCTTGTCAGTCGACGAGACTCGTACATTACCTTGCACAACGCACTATGGGATACCTCACGATCCTACACCTGCGAAGAGGGCCACCCCCCAACTACCGGCCCAGTCGATATTTCCAACACACTCGCTTCCTACAAGCTTGTCAATAGCCTCACCGAAGCAGTCACCGCGCCCATCAGCCTCGCTTATTCCCATGATGGCGCCCATTTCTTCGGTGGATCACAAGACAAGATCGTCATCTTCGACATGCAAGACACGGATAAACCCATCCACACCATCCCCACTATACCCGCGCGACGAAACAAACTCAAAGGCGGGGGCCGAGGCTTCAAAGGTTACATCTCAGCTCTATGTCTCTCTTCCCCTTCTACCACCTCGCACGACGGACTTCTCGCGGCCGGATCATGGACGCGCCACGTAGGCATCTATGATCCCATCAGCGGTACCAATATCACGCACTTTGCTCTACCCGGCACCACCGCCACTGCCACCAGCGGCATCAAACTCCGCAACGAAAACCTGAAACACGTCATGGGCGACGGCATATCCTCGCTCAAATGGAGCCCCTGCGGCAAGTACTTGTACGTTGCCGAACGCAACTCCGACGTCCTACTGATCTACGACGTCCGCAACTTTTCTCTCTCCTTGGCATACTGCACCGGACGCAAGGCGCTTACCAAACAAAGACTCGGTTTTGATATCTGGAATGCGGGTGCGTCGCCGTATGATATCGAGGGCCTTTCGCATGAGATTTGGGCTGGTGGCACCGATGGTAGGATCAGGGTTTGGAGGGATCCTTATGCCAAGGAAGGCGCTGTGGAGGCGGATGAGGTGGTGAGTGTGGGTGAAGAGGATGAGCCGGTTGTTGCGGCGCTCGTGCATCCCTCGGGCAGTTTGGCTGTAGCTGCGTGTGGGGTGATTAAGATTGCTGAGAAGGGGGAACGGAGGGGAAGGAAGAGAGGAGGTGCGTCAAGGCCAAAATATCGAGAATGGGGTAGTCTTGACATCCTTGGGCTGGGCTGAACAAAGACTTGACAAGTGCACGGATCGAATTTAGTGATGCACCGCCATATAGTCCACATGCAGCAACCTGGCTCGGAACAAGCGGAAACATACGTTACAAGCCCAACACAGTAGAATATGTGCCTGTTCTTCGTTTCACCAAAACCAACCGATTCATAATATGTAGTCAGGAAAAAAAAATCTAACCCCATTTAAGAGGACTCAATCAAAGCATGAGAGAACAGCAGGATATATCCCCAACGCACCATGCCTAACCTCCCTCCCGCTTTCCGATACGGAGAAGCATTCTCAGATACCAGAATCCGTCTGGTTATAAGGCCTATCCTCATCCGCAGGGCTACCTTCAGGCCAGTACGCATCCCACTCGCGACACCCCTGAGTCAGGGTATTCGCATCTCCAATACTATTCTTGATCTCACTCATGCGTTCCATAAACTGCAAGCTGAGACCCTGACTTGCATGCCACGCGATATGGCAATGCATGATCCACATGCCCGGGTTATCGGCAGGGAACGCAATCAGCATGTACCCGCCGGGTGGCAGCACCGCCGTGTCGCGACGCGTAGGGTTATTGAAGTTGAGGCCGGTGGTGGAGCCGTCCCAGGTGCCGGAGCCACGGCCGACAATGTAATAGTCGTGGCCGTGGAGATGGATGGGATGGGGGAGCTGGATGGCCGTGGTGGACTGGATCCACCAGAGGTACCATCCGCTTCCGTCCATGGTGTAGACGTTGCTATTTGGGCTAAACGCCTTGGAGCCGCTGAGCACCGTCTCGAGAGAGGGGTTGTTCCAGTCGACAATGTGCGGTGTGCCGTCGATTAGCCAGCGGAAGAGATTGTTCTTGGCTGGGTCGGAGAAGGAGTCTACTTCCATTTTGTGGTCTGTGGCGGCGCTGACGACCGAGGTGGGCACCTGATTGGGGACGAAGGGGACGAGGTTTGCGGAGGACTCGTCATCACAGGATGTGCGCATAGTTACCTTGCTGGTGGAATTTGGGTTGCCAGTTGTAGCGGCGCCATCGTAGTGGAGGATGGCTCCGAGTTGCTTGCCGGAACTGGTCATGGCGTTAGTACCGCAGGCTGTGCCCACCGATACGCGGAACCAGTAGTTGTCAACGGTTTGGTTGGCGGTGATGACTACATCGTATCGCTGGCCAATCTGCAGGGTCAACTGGTCGGTAGCGTAGGACTTGATGGGAACAAGGTCGGAAGTCAGGACTGTGAAAGGATGGCCATCCATGGAGACACTGAATGTGTTGTCGACAGCTGTATTGATGATACGGATACGGTACTTCTTGCCCTTTACGACGTTCATCCGAGCATATTTTCCATTATCGTTGTTCGCATTGACGTGTGTACCGTTGACGAGGATGTTATCAGGCGTGGGAGGCCCAGTCCTGGAATGCTGGGCGACTTCATTGAGAGTAAATGCCGGAGTATAATACCAGTCGGTAATGGGTAAAGTACCAAGATCGACGTCATAGTTGGCAGTAGCGGGTCCGTCGATAATCATGGTGCCAACGACACCATCGCCATACTGAACAGAGAAATGGGAATGGTACCAAGATGTGCCAAACTGGGTCGCACGGAACTTGTACTGACGGCTCTTTCCTGGGGCAATTGGGCATTCGGTGATACCTGGGACTCCGTCTTGCTGACAAGAGTTCAACTGTCGGATACCGTGCCAGTGGATACCGGTTCCATTGTGCTGGAGGTTGTTCTTGACGTTGATAATAACAGTATCACCCCATTTTGCCCGCACAAGAGGCCCGGGGTATTGACCGTTGATGAGCATCATGTCCCTAAAGGTACCACTTCCATCAGGATTGACCCTGGTGACATTGGAGATTTCGAAGTTGTACTACAAATGTTAGCTTGCGTTTAAAAGACCGTATACATGGCGCTTACAGTGACAGTGGTTCCATCTGGAGGAACTTTGGCGTCAAAATCAGTGGCAATGCTGTAACCGTTGCTCCAACAGCTTCTTGTGCGTGGTTTGTTGGTACATGCGCCATCTTGCCTCTTGACAATCTCGTCGAATGATGGAAATTCATCAGGCGATCCCAGCGGTTCGGCTCGTAATGGGCTGCTTAGTGCAAGAGACCCCAATGAGAGCCAAACGGCTAATGACTGAAGCAACATGGTGTGAATGTAATACAGAGATGCAGGAGACAAAGCGAAAGTATGGACAATGTATATGAAGAAGTAGTGACCGGGCCAATGAGCGACCAACAAGTCTTGGAGTTGATCAATGTAAGCCAGGGACAGACCAAAGTATGGGTACCATTTATATGACCTTTCTAGAAATACGCCCCAGGCACATGCCATCTGATGGTGGCGGTGGTGAGGCCTGGGACATGGGTAAACGTCCCGAGCAAAGCTAGCCAGCCCTGTTACCGCATGACCGAGATTTGTTCGCTTAACATGGCCCAGTAGTTGGCTTCGTATGGGCCAGATAATGTGATCGGTATATTGGCGCCCTAACACTGTGTCCCCCTCCTTGTACAAGAGAGGGTCCAGGTATCGATATCGATGAAATCATGATTTCAATGCTGATTCGGCAAAACTAGTTTTCCGCGAGGTGCGTCGGCTGAGAAGCTGAGACCTAGGAAGTGTGGTGGATCACTTACGGGAATATCGGCGGCTGAGTAACAGCGGAGCGAGGTCAATGAAGGCAAGGCGTCCGACGGCGGACGGATTTAGAACCGTATTGGGACACCGGTATGGAGGAGTTGGGAGCAGCGCTATTTCTGTGACGGTAACAGCTTACCATGAACGGTGAATGATGAGCACCCGAACTTTTGGCGAAGCTTTCTCTAAGTCTAGGGTCCCAGGCGCTCGCGTGAGATACTAGTCTCCGCTCGGATGCAAGATCTATTGGAATGCGGATCGACTGACTCCACAGAGTCATGGCCGCTACTGGAACCTACTATTTGCTTAGCGAAGACGAAGCCACACGTTGAAAGGTTATAAGCGGGCAGCCGGGTCTTGTGTAAGTTGTCTTCCAGTCCAAACGCAGCGCTGTTTGTAGTCTAGGGGTAAAAGCACCGAGTGTCCGCCCAGTGTACCGGCCAATTGGCAGAGCTAAACCAAATGCAGTACTATACAGCAAACATTTTGGATTCGGTAACGGAGGCTACTGTTTTATGCGGCTCTAACCGACGTTTGCTCCGAAAATAGCGATGTACGATAGATGCTGCGATGAACCGAAGACATGTCGACCACCACAGACCTCTCCGAGAGCTGTCCAGGAATGAAGACAGGGATAAGGAACAGAGTAAGGCTGAATGGGCTCTGAGTTGCAACAATATCCCTTCCACCTGCGGCTTAGGTTAGGAGCTGTAGCTGTAGAACAAAACCCCGCCTGAGCAATGACCCAAATCGACCGGACCGGGCACGAGCTCATCAAGACCAGTCAGCTTGCTGGGGTCCGGGTTGATGATTTCGTTAAATCGCCCAATAATTCATCGCCTCTTGCAAGGTGACATCTAAGTATGATTTGCCTTATTTCCATGCCGTGTAGCTTGATCCGTGTATCAATGGCGTTCCCGGTCGCGGGCCAACCTGTCTTGGTAGTGGTATCTGGCTATCCCTGTACACAGCCAAGGCGACGGCAGCTAGCAGAGCTTGGGCATGCTACCCGGGAATCACACACCCTCAGAAGCCGATACTGCTTCCACGAACCAAATACGCGCTCGGAAATGGAGGAAGATAGTGGAACGATTAGATCGGTGTGCGCGGATGATTTAAGCGCATCGAACGGATCAAGGCTGCCCGATCCGAAATCAACAAACAAGATCTCACTATCAATAACTTCTGACTGGGTCCTATGCTGTAAGAATATGCGGACGTTGGGGCCGGGTGGAGTGACGTGAACACTACGATCGGGTCAGGGGGATGTGGCGCTAACCAGAGCATGGACTCAACCAATCCCGAGTGGCTTTAGTAGCGGCCGTATGTCCTCGCCTCGTCCACTTGGCGCCACTTTTGTTCCTTCTGCACAGCAAAGTCATGTCTTGCGAAGACTAAGGTCTGAAGAGGCGCAGTATACGGGTCGGTTATGGCGTCTTTACGGGATGCTGGCTGCCTGCTCCGCTCACACCATGTTCCACTGTGTCACAGCTCGCTTCCACGTTGCCGTGTTGGTAGTGATAGATCGAAAGTGCTATGCAAATAACCATGGCAAGTGCTTGATCTAAGTCGGCTTACTCGGCGATGCAGGCACAGTCGACGACGCTATGAATTGACGGTGCTTTGAAGGATCTGCTGAGAGGTTTAGTAACCTCGCAAGTACAAAAGAGGCGGTGGTCCACTGGCTTTGAAGATCATTCCTTGTGTGTAGTTATAATTTTACCTTTCGGTCATTGCTCTCTGATCGCCGCCAAAATGTACTCTCGGTTTGCCATCCTGACGGTCACTGCTGCATCTATATCACTCGTTAGCTCTGAAGTCACCGACCCAGACGCCATTTGCTATTCTTATGGTATTGATTTCGTCGATGAGGGCCAATATTTCATCAACTCCAATTCCACCGAAGATTTTACTGCTGCGTCCTACTTCCAAGGCTGCAACGAGGATGTAGCAGACGTCCTACTGATTGCTCCCGAAGATATGCCTGGGGAAACAGAGTTTCTTTGCAGTCAAATCCCTACCACTCCTGAGAACGAAGACCAACTCTCAACATGTCCCATCATGAAGAACCAGATGAGCTCTGGACATTGGCTTCTATTGGTCATTGGCAATAACGGCGATGGAGGTCAACCCTTTGCATGGCAAAGAGGTATGTCTTCGAAGTATCATTCAAAAGAGCTCACTTGCTGACTAGATTAGATCTATACTTGACTGTCGGTCCGCAGGTCACGAGCACATACACCCCAACGGTGACCATGAGCTTCACCACTACGCCAACCATGACCCAAACCTTCACCACGATATCAACAGACGTAATTACAACTGGTCCCTTTTCTACAATCACTATGCCCAGCGGCACAGCCAAGAAGATCAAGACCATCACTCCCAAGCCAGTCAAAACAACGTCCACCAAGACACAAACCCGAACAAAGATCTCATTTACCAAGCATTTCGATGTCATCACGAAAACCATGCAGGCAACCTGCACTACTCCAGCTCACACGGGCAAGCCTGACAAGCCTTGCAAATACTCCCCAACCAAGATCCACCCCGCGGCTCTGGAAACGCCTACTGAGATCCCCAAGTTCTACCGCTGGTCTCGCAAGGGCGACCGTGTGGCTGACTACAAGTGGGCGCGTGCTCGCGTGGAAGCCGCAAAGCAAAGGCGCGAAGAAGCCAAGATGGAGCTCCAACGCCGCGCACCCGACGCTTCCACAACCACAGTCATATACGAGACGCCCATCTCCACAATCACTACCAGCACTGCAGGAGCGATTACCACCACTGAGACCGTCTTGTCGACAGCGACGGTTACGACGACGCTTCCTCCGCCTACTGTCCTTTCTGGCCTGCTCACCAGGACCACTACCCTGCCAACTCCCACCAAGACCAAGTTCAAGCTCACTTATGCTACTACGACTAAGGTTGTCAACGTCGGCGCCACCTTTACCAAGACAGAGACGATCACTCCTACTGCCTCTGTGGGCGCATGCAAGAAGAAGGGTGGACATTTCTGGTAGAATTAGAGCAACCCTTCCATCAACACATCTAAACTATTGCTGTTCTTACTGCTCCTTGGTTTAGACCATGCTCATATTACCCTTTTTTTTAGCACACATTACAGATGCATTACGACAATTCGTACATATAATACCAAAGTATACCATTCCATGAGCGTATCCTTATCACACATGCACGATATTTGCTTGTGTTCTGTATCTCGCCCCTTGGTTGTCCTCTCTTCACATGTATCGTGCGTCATATTTCACATGCACAACTATCACGTACTGAACAAGCAAAAAACTCATTGTATGGTACGATGATACACCCCTGAGCCACAAGTTGGGCCCTCACGTGCGCCTCGCATGGCCATCTCACCTGTATCAACTTCCCCCCCGACTGTCAAACCGTCATACAAAGGGATCTTTGGCCGGCAAAATCGGCAATTCCTCAGTCCCATGACGCCGTACCTCGTGTCAAATCACGCCAGGGTATGTACCTGCAATGCGCTACATCAGAAAAGGCCATGATGACTATTGCAACGCCTCGGCGCCAGCGTTAAAACGTTGTCTGCTTACGCCTGATATTCCTTCTACCCACAGATACCCATGCATACGGACGAAAGAACCCTGGCTCTTGGTCCAAGAATAATGTCGCTTGCCTTGTGCGGTTTTCTGACACTACACAAGACGTGTGCCATGCTCACTTTTCTCGCAAACGTCTTGTCTAGGAAGTCTTACACGAGCCACAGCCCCGGCAGAAGCCACACCCACCTACACGAACCATGCATGCTGTTCTCGCTCCCCAAAAAAAGTGGGAACATAAGCTTTGCGACTCGTGGTTTGGAAGGGACTAGCGGTAGTAGTAAGGAACGGTGCCTCTCTTGCCGACTCGTATCCAAGCTACAGTGGCGCGCCGTACGGTCGTGCAGGTTCGTGGCGAAACGAGACCCGCGTTTTTCGGTCGTATGACCCCCATGTAAGCTCTCTCACTAAAGATATGGGAGGTACATGTGTGGCTTAGTACATTGTTGAAGCATAGGTCATAGACTTGCGTAGTGAATAGATAGGACTAGTGTTGGGATTGCTGCAAAGGGTACGTACCGTACCGGTCGAACTATGGACCTCCTCTCCTCCGCCCGAAGCGCTGGGTAGGATTGTACGTGTCATAGCCAGAGCGCCTCCCGTTGAGCATGGCTGTTTTGACAAATTCATTTCTGAACGGCGACGAGTATAGTGCGGTACGGTCCTGAGCAGGCGATGGTAGTTTTGTGTGAGAGATTGATCACGGGCAAGGTAGGTCCAGCAGGGCGTGGTCGCACGTGCCGTCTTACTACTGCTCCGACAGTGTGAATGACATCGCTGAAGACGGATAACGTACATGTGAACTGCGGGGTGAAGCGATGTGCTTGTGGGGTCAATTGTGCAAAGATGACATGAGTTCATTCCGTGTTCACACAGCGTAAGCGCGGTGAACGAACACGTCGTATTTATTCGACAGCTTTTGGCCCTGAACGGGGCCAGCAAGACAAGCTGCAGGCTACAACAATGGACGCCTTGGCCTGTGGCGCGATTCAGATTTCGCCGGTATGTGGAGGTTTGCACGTCTTCTGATATGCCTCTTCGAGAAAGTGAACCATAAAGCTTGATACGAGCTACTAGGGCCAGGGACGCCTAGGGACATCGCGGAAACTATTCTTTCTACCAAAATGCAAGCTCATGCACGTCCATGGACCGCGCATCAGTCCCCCACCCCCAACAGAACCATCAGCAAGCCGTTGTTTCCTATCGCCCGATGCAGCCTCGCCAATGTCTCCGGGTAGCTTGCAGCCCGCTTACCAGTGCTTAAGAAGCGACTTTACTGGAGCCTGTATCCGCCAAGAGTAACGAAACACCGACCGCGACGTACTGCGGGTGTAACCAAGTGCAATTCAGCATCGTAAATTCGTAATGTCATGTTTAATTAAGGTTGGGAGGAGACTGGTGGAGACCGCAGAGCCGTGGAGTTGGAGCTCACAAGCTCTCGAGGCGAATTCTTATTTTAATCACGCCCAGGTGAACCAGGCTAAGCGAGCTAGCAGTGCGGATCGGAACGATTATGGATACGAGGAGTGGACAATGGCCAAGACCGGCTTTTGAATGTTCTTGCTCGTCCTATTGGATCTGTGAACACGAAGCCAAGTTTATGGACGAGAGTCACTGTCTTGCATCGCGCTTGCTGGTCGCTTTCTTGTCATTACAAGGTTGTACAGTTTTGTACAATGGTATGTTGTAGTTCGGCATTGGGTGGCGCTCCATTGCTTTCTTTCAATATGCTTATGCTGAAGCACATGGGTTCTGTTTGAAGGTGTTGGTTAAGAATCAACATGTCGCGCCTTAAATACGGAGATCTTCCACCAGTCAGGTTCCGTAGTGGAGACGATTACCTAAAGGCACTCAGGTTGAGTCAGGCATTCGTCAATGGCGACTCCATAAGACCCATGCCTCAGACGCTGTGGGCGTAGCGCCGTAGCCAGCAACCAAAAATTTCTGTCGTACCGGTGAACGTGGAGCGATACTTCTAAAATTACATAGCTCTGCCTGCTGCGGATCCCGTAGGTATTGTGGAGTAAGTACAGGGTCATAAGATCTTTGACCTCAGCAGATTTGAATACGATTGCGAGTGACATGGTTCGAAGGCCGTGAGCCGGATGTATTCCTTCGATAAGCTTTGGTGACCTTGAGCTCTGTTCTGGCCGCCACTCGAGCTCGGCCAGGAGGATGGTTATCATGGCGGGTTTTTATGCTGACTGTTTAGCGTCACAAATCTTCATTGCAGTCTGCTCAAGGCTACCACGTGAGACCTCCTTCTCAGCCCTTTCACACCAAGATTGTTCCACGCTTGGTCTAGGGCATTTTGGCGCCAGTATGCCATTCTCCCTGACCTCCTTTCGGGCCCAGGTAAACGTTGACAACGATACTGTCAATAAAACAAGTACCCTTTTGCAGGAAAAAAAAGGCCAAGATATTTATGTAAGCACCGAAAGTGTTGATTCCAAGCGATTGCCGGAGTTCCAGAGAGCTGGAGGCTTGGTACGAGTCTAAAGTGTCACCATCTTGATGTATCCACGGTCATAGGTATGGAGGGTTCAGCATGAAATGCCCTGCACGTAGCGTCTCTACAAGGACTTCAAGATTATGCGAAACATGCAAGGGTTGAGTGACTAGGTTTCCCTAATAGTGGTAACTTCACCTGGACCAAATGGGCTGACGCACGGCTATTTCCGGTCCATGGCACGTGCCGCTATCCAGACCATAATCTTCCAAGACATCGATAAGATGAATAAGACCGAAGACAGCGTGATGCCGTGTGGTATGCCAAGTATCTTCAATAGGTGCGTAGATGTCGTTTTACAGGATGCAAGTTGTGACCAAGGGATCGGCTGATCAGCAACCATGTTGGGGACTAAAGATAGGCCATGAGCTGTTGTGGCCTCTTGCTGCAATATGCAGGGATAGTACAGCCTTCGAGAAGAGGATTAGGTGAGGATGTTGAATCATCGTGACGATGGGGTAGTACATACAAGCCACGATTTGCTGGGCGAAAACGGGATCCCGCAGCCCCAAGCCTTGTACCCGGACGGAGGCTCCACCCTGTGGCTAAATGTTGGAGAAGGCGACTGATGGGTCCATCCCCCCTGATGGCTGAACGTGTCACAAGCGTCACATCCAAAGACATGAAGCAGGATCTCATGTGTTATCTTCCAGCTCAGCTTTCAATCTCCCAAGCCAGCGTTTGACAGTCCGCGAACTGCATAACAGTCCAAGAATTTTTGCCTCCAAAAGCCTGCGCGCTCATGGAGAACCATTTGTCCTGCTCTTCTTCTACTAAGCTGCTCCCTTCCATGCTGACATCGCCCCCTTGTATTCTGGTGGCTGTCTTCTTGTTCTTGAACGCCCCCTTCCGTATCGCCAGGAAGAGATTACGAGCGAAAGACGGCGGTATGAATCCTTTCCATCGCACAAGTACAATATGGTCTGAGCCGACGCCTTTGCCAAAGTCCGGCACACTGTATCGTGACAGATGGGGGTTTATATCGTCTCCTTTATTAATCCGCGGCGATTCCAGGCTCAACATCTGAATGTACTCTAGCAAATCAAGTGCATTGTCTTCCCCATATAGACTTGTGAGATCAGAAGCCGGAAGACGCGGGGTGAGGACGTTCGACAAGTTCGACTCATGTGGTAAGATATCATGTAGCCAGGGTGCGTGTTTCGAAATAGGCTCCCTCCCTTCAGGGAGCGACTCAGAGGAAGAGGGATTGAAGTTGTAAAACAACCACGTGAGAGACTGCGTAAGAACGTTCTTGCATGCCCACTCCAGTCTTGAGAATCCGCTCTTGCCATGCTTCATAGACTTCGCGCGCAAATTGTATTCAACAACCCACCGCTGCTTTTGATGTTTCTTCCCGCCATCTTCGATGGGCGTTCCTTGGAGGCCGCATCGTTCGTAGGTCGGACGTGTGAGTTCCATACGCAAAATGCCCTCATATAGTTCAATTCTGTCGTCAATGAGGGCTCGACCTTCGCTAAGCATCATAATGTTTCCTTGCTTGATGTAGCCCTCTAGGAACTCGCCGTCTAGGATTTCCCCAAGCTTCATGTGTACTCGCGCATACTGAGCTCTTGCTGGACCGTCGCCTCGCTTTAGTTCGTCCTTTACGAGCTCATACATATCTTCTGGTAGTATCAAATCTACCCCTTGGCTGTATTTCTGCTTGTTGAACGTCGAAAACGGCTTCTTCTTTGTGGAGACATTTTGCGGGTCGATGTAGGGAGGCAGGACGCTGTGGGAAAAGTAGACTTTCGTGTCCGGGGTCGAGTCGGTGCGATGAATTTCAAGCATGTCTCGTGAGCTTCAAAGCTGCTTGAACATGAGACGCGGGCGGGTGTGTTGAGCGTCTCGCTATAGCTCGAATGCGAATGACGTGGGGTGGTGTCGCGTGGACATTGCGAAGAAAACGCGTGCCGCTTAGCTCGGCGCGCTAGCATGTGATTGCTCCGCGATTAACCCTCCCACTTTCACATTGCACCCATTCTCCACGATCAACGCTTCTAGTATTCCTACATCGCTAGGGGAATTCACATCCTCACATTTATCAATCACCTCATTGCAAAGATTTATTCTGTCGTCAGTCTACCGTAATTTACTATCCTCCGCCTCCGACGCAAAACTATGGAGTAGGGAAAAATCGGGCATCAAATCAGTCTGAGTAGAATCTTACTTTTGGCATCCACAACTCCCGAACCGACACGCAAGTATGCAAGCCCATCTTCCTGACAATCTCTGGCGAACATGCAATGCAGTCGCCTACAAGGACCGGCCAGAATTATAGATTACTCTTCCGTCCCGAGTCATTACGGTCGATGTGAGCGCATCGATGCTTTCCTTCGCGAAGCCTGGCGCACAGTGATTCTCTGGTTTGATGCCGACATATCGACACCATGCTGATGGTTGAATCTCGTAATGGCACATATTGCACATGCCCTACCGAACTGCTCGGGATGCGCGTCATGAAATGCTCGGGTATTGTAGAGTTGAAAAGCCACGGCTTCTACGTCGACACGCAGGACCCATGGTGAGCTGGGATTGCCTCGAATTCGATGAAAAGCGGATAGGACAGTAGGAGAGAGATGGTACTGTCTCTCCACTTCGTGCATTGTCTACGCTTGTTCTTAGCTGTTTTCTCTGCGAGTCGCGTGGCCGAATGCCTACCATGGCTTGACGGTAGAAGCAGCCTGCACAGTCGGTGATAAGACGATTGACCCTTGAGAAGGGATAGCAATCCAGTACCACATGACAATGAAGACACTTTCGTGGCGCGTGTTGTAGCCACAGCCTTCGGTACACGATATTACTCAGATCTGGATAGACACAATGGGAGCCGTATTTGTCGAGGTGGGTGAAAGGAAGGTTGAACATGGTGCCATTGCATTGCCGGACCAGATGCGCGCAATAGCCTTCGATCAGCTCATGGCATCGTCTTGAGGTGAGTGACAGAGCATGAAAAGGATGAGGAATCAGGTATAGGGAGAATATGTCGGCAGCCCATCGACGGGTGTCTGCAGGCTGGGTGAGGTCTTCCTGATCCTTGATGCTGCGTTTCTGCTTTTCCGTAAAGTCGTGGTCGCTCTGGGTCTCAGTGAGACCCGGTAGACGGCAACGAGGATGGATGAGATGGAGCAAGATGTGGTGGACAATCTCAATTGGAAGTGTGTCCAACTTGTTACGGCAAGGCACATGTTGCTTGTTGCTGGAGTGAGGTATGGTGCATATCACCGAAGCCCCGCAGCACGAAGAGCTAGGCGAGGCTAGATTTGAAGGTGGTCGCACAAGAGCCTCGTCGTAGCTAACCAACAGCCTGCTGTTGTTTGTAGGTACATGCTGGACCAGCTGTGTGGTGGAAGCATTGAATGAAGCCATGGAGTAGGATGTGGCAACAAAAGTAGCATGGAAAGAGAATAGAAGGCCTTAGTCCGCCCTCTGAGCCTGAACAGCTGAAGACCTTATACCTGGCGACGGACGAAGAAGCGACGTGTAGCAGAGCTGCAGCATTGGGGGGGGGCGCAACCCACCAACGAGGATATGGAGATGCTGGAAGCTGCATGCTCCTGGCCATGACTTGTCTCTTTTCACCCCGTCTCGGACGGCAGCGTGCGCAAATGCAGCGCATACAGGAATTTCCACGATGCTGCATGCTGCTGTAGTATGAGATTGGCGAGGGAGGCGACGACAAGTCTTCTCGGCAGTACGTGTGCCCCAAGCGGGTTAGCGCCGTTTGTCCCCGGCCGGCCGTCCGAGTCCGGCCCAGCGCTCTCCTCGACTCTCTCCAGAGCAACATTGGCTGCCGGCGAGCACGCACGGGAAACGACACCATGGCTGCCCACGCCTCAGAGGGGCCCGTCGCTGCTTACGAGTCCGCCCCGCCGCCCGCCCCGCCCGTCAAGGCGGAGCCGGCAGCGGGAGGCGCAGCCAAGGCCAAAGAAGAGGACGCGCCTGCGCCCGAACAGGACGAGGAAGATGGCGGCGTGTGGGACTCGGCTTCGCTGTACGAGGAAATCTTGGACGAGGTGGAAGCCTTTGAGTACTCCAGCGACGGTGAGTCTGGGCCCGTTTACGCCGGGAGTCACAGCCATTGACGATTGCATAGGCATAGACACGTGCACCGCCGACGAAGCACGCCGCCTGCGCCAGCGATTGCACGAGGTCGGCGCCAGTCAGTTTGTCATGGAGAACATTACCAGTGAGAAGATGACGGCGCGCAAGCTGTGCACCGCATTCGGCGTCAAGATCCCCAAGTTTCTGGAAGACGCCCCCGACGACAACTTCTACCAGCTCCTGGGCCTGGCCATCAACCGCGAACTCAACAAGCGCCCGCGTCTCGACCAGTACAAGACCATCGACGACGCGGCCAAGCTGCTGTTGGAGCACAACAACATCATGGTCATTACCGGCGCGGGCATCTCGACGAGCCTCGGCATCCCGGACTTTCGCTCCAAGAACACGGGCTTCTACTCGCGACTGCTGCAGATGGGCTACGACGAGCCCGAGGAGGTCTTTGACATTCAAAACTTTGACGAAAATCCCCGGACCTTTTATGCCCTTGCCGGCGACATCATACCCGATCTCGAAAAATGGACGCCCACGCACGAATTCATACGGCTGCTGCAAGACAAAAACAAGTTGCTCACCAACTACACCCAAAACATCGACAACGTCGAGGCCCACGCCGGCATACGCAAGGAGAAGCTCATCCAGTGCCACGGCTCCTGGGCAACCGCGACGTGTCGGAAGTGCAAGTTCAAGGTTCCGGGCGAGGTCATCTTTGACGACGTGCGCGCACAGAAACCCGCCGAGTGCCAACGCTGCAAGGATGAGATCGCGGCTCGGCCCACCAAGAAGCGCAAGCGAGCGTCCAACGCCAACGGCAGCAGGAAGAAGCGATCGAGCGATGAAGACTCCGAGTCCGACGGCGCCTTTGACATACCCCAGCCCGGTATCATGAAGCCAGACATTACCTTCTTCGGCGAAGCCCTCCCCAACGACTTCTTCGATCGACTAAAGGACGTGGACAAGGACAAGGTGGACCTGGTCATTGTCATGGGCACGAGCATGAAGGTCGCCCCTGTTTCCGAGATACCCAACTTCCTCCCCCGCCACGTCCCGCAAATATACATCTCGCGCGATCCCATCCACCACATCAATTTCGACATCAACCTCCTCGGCGATTGTGATGTCGTCGTGGCCGAGCTCGCCCGTCGCGCTGGCTGGCAGCTTACCCACAAAATGATACCCGATGGCCAGTCGACCGAAGTGGCCATCACTGATGACATAGATCACATTTCCACCGTCAAAGTGCACGTCCCGGCCACGACTACAACTAACAATCATATCAACGAATCGGCATGAGCGTCAACTTTGGCGTACAACTCTGTGTATTGATGGCGTTATGAATGGCACTACGAGCGGTGTTTGTATAGGTATTCAATCTTTTAGACCTTGAAGGGCCAATGATAAGCCCTGCGGTGGGTTGTAGTCCATGACGGAATTTGGCATAGGGGGCGTTGCAATATGCATGCATCGGAAAGGCACGATGTAGGCGGCTGATACTCTAGTCTTCGACCGTTTTACTCTTTCCCTATTACATAATAGATCTTTCTTCTTTTCCTGCCTGATTACGAAGAATTAGATTCTGTCCCTCTCGTCGGCGAACTTACGGTCGTTCGCTTCCGCCAACGCCCCACTTTCACACTGCTCCTTGGTACGTAGTGACGAATGATGGGTTGTACGACTTGCGCTATCTCGCATCCGTTCCGCTGACAAGATCCGGCACCGTTCGTCGGCGCACTCAAGGCCAGTCGGGTGACTTCCGTGGCTGCATCGGGATGCCTCAAGATATCGGTCAAGCAAAACAAACTCGTATATTTAAGAAACCATGCTCTGGACCTTATGATCATGATACAGATTGTTCCACATTTTTTGAGATACCCCCAGCCTTCACTTCTTCGAACTCGAGCTGCTCTACCATTCGTCCCTTCACTTGACCGATCTAAGCCTTGACGATGTGGGCTCTATGGACAACAGAGGCCCGAGGCCTTTGAGCGTGGGTATTGTTAGAGGTGGCATTGAAAGATTGTCAGCTGCCATTGCGCTGTGTCGAGCAGGCCACCAAGTCACAATCTACGAACGGAATGACTTCGCGGGAGAGGCTGGAGCCTCCGTATCATGCGCAGCTAACGGTACCCGTTGGTAGCATGAATGGAGGGTTGACGTACAGAAAGGAGATCCCGTTATTCTGGAGAAGCTCATCAACCGAGATTGGAAGACTGGCGAACCTGTTAGCGTTTACAACCTTGACGACTACGAGAAGCGATAGGGATACGTGTACAATATGTTCCATCGCCAACACATGCGTAAGATGCTTACGAAGTGCGCACTGCAAGAGGAGGGAGCAGGGACCCCAGTGAAGCTGTTGGTGAACCATGCGGTAGGTTTAACTAAGCAACAAAGGCACCATTCTACCTCGCTTCACTTTGCTAACAACAGATTGCAGTGCCAAAGCATACATGTTGAGACCAGTGTGATCATATTCTTCAACAGCGTCAAGGCCCAGCACGATCTCACCGTTGGAGCAGACAGTATCGGATCAGTCACACGAAAAGGCCATCGGCTTGAACCCAGAAAAAAGTCCAGCACAGTCCAGCTGCTTGCACACAAACGTCATGACAAAAGACGTCAGAAAACTGGGCTTCGTGGATCACCCCCGGAACAGCGCACTGGAGTACTAGGGCGGTCAAGAAGGCAAGTGGGACAAGATTGTGCTCCCGCCTTGCAACGGCTGCGAGCTTCTCTCCTATTATTGCTTCTTCCCCCGTTCTATGGGAGGCTACACAGATCACACCTGGGGCGGGGCCAATCTGCCTGTCGAAGAGCTTCTTGCCCCTTATCCCGAGCTTGACGCTCAGGTAAAAGCTCACCTCACCGTCGGTATTGAAGTGCAACCTTGGCGACTTTGAGTACCCCAGCCATACCCATACATCGTCAAGAACTCCATCGCACTGATTGGCGATGCTGTACATCCGGTAAGAAGCTTTGTCACGGCGTAATCCCTTTTTGCCACGGAGCTAATTCGCGCTTTCAGATGATGCCGCACCAAAGCCAGGGAGCCTGCATAGTAATTGAAGACGCGGCCGCCTTGGGTATTCTTTTCAGTAAGAATTTCTATGGGGGACATGCAGACTTGTCAACAAACAAACAGATCTACAGTTTGAATGCTTAGACAGGAAATCCCGGACGGAAACTAGCTTGTTTAGGTATTCAAACTATAGATCAGTTTGTTTGTTGACAAGTCTGTGCAGTGATGACCTCCAGGGCCGGCGTACGGCTTGACAACTCGGTACCGATAGTTCCATAATTGAGATAAGTCCCAATTATAGAGGTCATTAGGTCCGGTGCAATCCGCATACTACTTTCGAGATAGGGAATCTCGCGGTGGGTCTCAAATCTTGTGGCCACAAGGAATCCGTCGAAGCTGGGATAGTCTGTTCTTATGATATCTTCTTCTTTATCAACTACAAGCAAACAGCCGTAGGTAGCTAATGCTGAGTACACATCGTTGGGAAGCTTTGAAGGATCCCAGGTAGTATCGCCTGGTGTAACACTTAGAGCCTCTCGCATCTCATGCACCGTGGGCGGTCGTTCTGCAGCTAATACAATCTGGGATTTCTTTACCTGGTATGACATCTCCAAGTGTTGCAATTGTGCGACTATCTTGTCGTAGATTTTTGAAAGGTCTCGGGGCAGACTTGAAACACTATCGAGAAAGGTTGTGAACAGTAGTCCAAAACATCGACTGCCTACTTTCTTCGATCTATCGATATCTGCAGTAAGTCTCATAACGCTACTGATGTCAAGGGGGTGAATCTAGCGCTTTGGAGCGATCCGTTCAGAAACTGGCCTTGCGTGACACTATGCATGATATCTGGACCACGCATACTATCCGCCAAAAGAAGGTCAGTAGGTGTGTATGACGTCCCTCTCAAGGCAGGCGCCTTCCATCCGGCTACGCTCTACAAAGAAAGGGAGACAACAGGAAGAAAAAAAAGCCGATATCCTTTTCACTGCACGATTCGAGACATAACGTCTACGGTTAACTAGTAACGTCTGCGCTAAAAAGTTAGCGCAAACGAAAAGACCTTAACCAGGTGCAATCGAAGGTACTAGGATTAACTCGCAGGTGGTTCTAAGAGATGGGTTATCGATAAGCGGCAGCACGTGCCATGGAGCCTCGGTTTTCCGCCCCATGTATTCATTCCATCACCGACACTCCAAACTTTCCACCCGTTCTATATCCAACCTTCTACACCCACACGCCCCCGAAAAACACCACCAAACCACCACCAAACCACCTTTCTGCCTCCAACTTCTCCACCCCAGAATCCACAATGTCCCAGCAATACAACCCTTCGCAAAATGCGACAACCGGCGAACCAACCGCCTCGACCGTCGACGCAAACGCGCGCACAGTACACTACAAGTGCGGCGACTGCGACATGGACGTTCCGCTGAAGCGTGGCGAGCCGATCCGCTGCAGGAACTGTGGACATCGTGTGCTTTACAAGCAGCGGACGAACCGGTGAGTTTGATGGAGTTTATCTTTGCAGAATTGGTTGAGAGGGGGGAGGAAAAGGAGGCTTGCAGAGATGTGATAAACGACTGTATATTCGGAAGGTGGAACACATATTCACAGGAAGAAGAAAAGAAAGGGAAAAAAAACACGGACAACAGCTAACGCGGTTTCTCTTCTTGCTAGTATGGTTCAGTTCGAAGCACGATGAGCTTTTCCCTTCCGATTCTCAACTCGCCCAAATTTTTTCCCACCCGCGGAAAGCGAGCAGCGAAACCCTGCTTCCCCCGAAGCAAAACGAAGAAAAAAAGTTACTTTGAGCGATATACCTGAACGAGGAGAAAGAACGAGGGGGGAGGCTGAAGGCTGGAAATTCCCGGCGACGATAAAATCATGTCCAGAGAGACGGGGCATATGAAGGATTTGGCGCAAGAAAAAAACCACCACAGCTTAGAGAGGAAGGGAAAGGAGGGATATGGATATACCAATCCCATTGATCGATGTAAGCAACAGGAGTAATTGTCTCTTTTTTCTTGCTTTCCCTCTCTCTCTCTCTTTCTTTTCTTAGTTTTCTTAGCAGATAGCCGAGCCGAGTTTGACAGAGACGAGGAGGGCATCGGAGATGCATAGCATGCAAAACACACACAGTCACAGGCTTTTCAAAACATGGTACTTTTCTTATCGTTTTTGTTTTAAATGTGACATTGAACGACAACCCGGGCACACGCTACACACACACACACACACACACACACACACACACACACGCCCAACTCGCTTACCCGTTTTCCCTGATCCAAGACAAACATGACTCCAAGTCGACTTGACCCTCCTCCTTCTATCTGGCATGTTGGTAACAAACTCTATATAAAAAAAAACCCCCTCAGAAAAACGACTTGTCAAACTTGATCAATAAGCATCATGTATGGTTGAGTTTCGGATGTTCTAATCAAGGCCGCCCACCCGCCCCGCGTTCGTCGACCTCCCCTCCCATGACGAGAGAGAGATTCTGAAAAGAAGACATGGATAGTAATGGTAAAGGCTTTGCTTGCAAAACCTCAGAAACAGTCATGGGGCTCTGGATATGAAATACATATACATATAGATATGAGTCTACGAACCGCGGAAAGCATCGAATCGCTTGTACGTATACCCGATAAAAGGCAAGCTAGTCGCGTACTCGTCATCGCCTTGCTGCGCCGCCTGCGCCCTGTACGCAGCCGACGTGTCATTCTGGTCAATCTCGTCAATGGGGAAGTATTGTGTGTCAATGTTGGATTGCAGCTTGGGTTCGAAAGGTGCGCGGATGCGGCGCAGACCGTCCCATGATACGCCCCGGAAGAAGGGGTGCTGTTTGATTTCATTGGCGCCACCGATGCGTCCGAGACGGTGGTCGGCGTCACAGATCAGTCTATGGGCTTGTTAGCTTTGGAATGAAATCATGTCCTGAATATGGGTACAACATACCGTCGAACAAAGTCTTCGGCCTCGGCACCGAGTTGTTGGTCTGGAGGGAAGTGTAGATTACGTGGCCAGTCGACAATCTTGCGGTATGTGTCGTGAGGCTCCTCAGCACAGAACGGCGGCCAGCCAATAAGACATTCGAACATGATCGTACCCACCGACCACCAATCACAGCTGTAGTCGTAGCCCTGACCACTGAAGATTTCTGGCGCAATGTAGTCGGGTGTACCGACAGTCGAGTAAGCGAGCTGTCGACGAGACTTGCGCCATGTGTTGATCTGGGTACGATTGCTGACTGTCAGTTGGATCTGGTCCAGGTTCATTGACTGTCTGTTGTCGCGGTTCGACTTGTGTGCGCCGCCAGCGAGCAGCTTCTTGTAGTATCCGGCGTCGTGCTCCTTGTGGAAACCAGTGGAAAGACCGAAATCCGTCAGCTTGATATGGCCGCCTCGGTCGAGAAGGATGTTGTCAGGCTTGATGTCACTTGCTACTGTTAGTGAGACGTTTCAAATACGACTATCGAGTTACACACCGGTGAATGAAGCCAAGCTTGTGGACGGCTTCTATCGCAAGTGTGATTTCGGCCATGTAGAAGCGGGTAATGTCCTCTGTGAAAATCTCATACTTGATCAGCATGGTCATCAGATCACCACCTGGCAAGAACTCCATAAGCATGTAGAGAAAGGTGTTGTCCTGGAATGTGGTGTGCAGCTTGACAACCCATGGGCTGTCCGATTCGGCGAGAATGTCACGTTCCGACCGCACGTGAGCCAACTGGTCTTTTTTGAACTGCTAGACGTTAACACCATGGTCGAGTTGGGCAGTTTGGAACCATTGGCTACCATTTCCTGCTTGACAAGCGACTTGAGCGCATAGACCTTGCCATCGTTGCGTCGTTGAACCAGCTTGACCTCTCCAAAAGCACCTTTGCCAATAATTTTGAGCGTGGAGAAGTTTTCGGGCTTCTCTTTTGTTCGCAGGAAGCGTAGGTATTCGACTTCGGCGCGGCGCATGCTGTTCTCCTTGCTGGCCTTTCGGCTGTCAGAGATGGAGGGCTCCTTGACGAGAGCTTCGAGTTCGAGGGCTCTGTTCCAAGGTTAGTTGGATGGAATAGAAGAGAATGGACGGATGCTACCTCTGGTTCCTGTCGCGTGCCCGCTGGACACTGTCCTTGAAAAAGGTGTTGATGAGGCTTTTGGAGACCATGGCCTGCTTGTCTACATTCTCTGAGTATTTGGCCGGATTCCTTTGCGGCGCTTCATCATCGTATAGCGAAGGTTGTCGGGGCCCAGAGCCGCCACCCTGGCTTCCATAGGCGTAGCCTCCTCTGTTGTCTGCCGTGCGGGGACGCGAAGGGTTTGGTGAGCCTTGCCGGCCATAAGGACTGCCTGAGCGGCCACTACCACCGCCGAGATGTTGGTGCGACAGTTGCTGGGCCAGGCCATTGGCACTTTGATCGAAGCGCTGGCTGCCTGGGGCCTGGAGGTTTCCCTGCTGTCCTTGGTACTGTGCCTGCTGGTAGGGGTTCTGGAAGTAGCCCCCACCGCCGTAGCCATTGCCCTGCTGCTGGGCACCCCAGACCTCTTGCTGGCCCGCCTGGTTGGGATATACAGGTTGCGGGAACGTCGAGGGCGTCGTGGGAAATGCTCGGCCGGCTTCCTGCTGATATTGGTTGTTCTGGTTGCCGTTACCGAAGCCAAAGTTGAGCTGCAGCCGGTTGGACGGCTGGTTGTTGTTGTTGTTGTTGTTGTTCATCGTGGGCGTCCGCAATCAGGTCCGAGGGGGAGGGGGGAGTCGGTGAAGTGGATGTTGAGTGTCAAGTAGTGCAGGAGACTATGCACACGGGCGGCGAAAAGCTTGGATACAAGGGATTGCGGTGCCGCACTCTCACAGGCTTAGGAAAGATGCACGGCGATTGTACCACAGTAAAGGATTCTTCGGCGCACTGCTGGCAAGGGGAGCCAAGTGCTGGCGACTGCCGCAGTAGCTCGGTCAGGGATGAGTTTAGGGTGCAGGGACCAACCGCGGGCGGGGAACTCCAGCACTGCCAGCTACTCACTGCGTTTCAGACACCCATGCCCAACTCGGCTCACATGCTCACGCGTCACATGTCGAGTGATACATCGCTACCGCCAAACAGTAGGGCAAGACATGGATAGAACGATTGAACAACATTGGACCATGATCCATTACCCCATTATTTCTCGTACCTACAGCGACGATATGCCAGCGCTAAGCGAGGGTACAAGACCATCCAAAACGAGCCCGCAGCTCCCAATCCAAACCAGTCTGCCATGCTGACTGCCACCCAGTGAACGAACAACGCCGTGGGACGCTGTACCGCCGACGGGTATCAAAACAAAAGCCAAGGCCAACAGCCACAAGTTTGTGATAAGACAATATAGGTTAGTGTGAAGTGTAGTATGCGTAGGATCGTGGCACCCGTGTAAATGCGACAGCCTCTGGATAAACGCCAAGCATGTAAAAAGACCTTATCCCGAAAACGATACAATGGTATCGAGCAAGTTGGCGAATGGAAGACACTAGGTCATGTCAAGTCGCTTTACGCGCTCACAGCCATCAAGGCCTTGACCTTCTCCCGCTCAGCGAGAATTTCAGCTTGCAGACCTCTAGTCAGCCTCATGGCCTCGTCCCTACCGCCAAATTAGCATCTTCACAGTATATTCGTACCCAGAGAACGTACCTCTCAAACTGCAGGTCTGCAACCTCCATCTGGGCCATATTCATGCGACCCACAACCTCTTCCATCTCGTGATCGGCATCGCGGAGCGCCTTCTCCAGCTCCTCGACACGCTTCTCGAGCATTTCTGTCTTGCTGGCTTCAGCAAGCGTCATGGCTGGCCCGCTAGTCGTCATGTCGAGACGAGGCGATCTTTGTGAAAAGACCGGGGATGCAGGTAGCTTGGGTGAGAAAGCAGCAGGACTAAGCAATCCAGACTTGACGCGGCGCAAGTGGTTAGTATGGCTCTCTTTAATGGCCTGCACCTCATCTTCGTGACGAGCAATCGCATCTTCCGATGACTGTTGGGCGAGCATGACCATGTCTTCGGCCGCCTTGAGCCTCTTTTCGAGCATGACAATTTGCTCTGTCGACTTCCGTTGCTCCTGCTCTCCACGGCTAATAGCTTCAGTGAGGCGTCTTCGCAGAGCACTGTTTGCCTTGAGCTGCTCCTGAATCTTGTCAGAGAGCTCATCCATTCGTGTGGCTGCAGCAAATAGCTCGCTGCTGAGCTTCTGCTCCTTGCCGAGATGCTCAATCTCAGACTGTTGCAGTGCACGGGCTTGTTTGCGGTATTGCTCGGCTTCGCTTTGGGCGTAATCACGTTCGGCCTCTGCGTCGGAGATACTCTGCTTCAACAAATTCAGTGTCCTCTCTGCTTCGGCGCTAGCAGCGCCGAGCGAGTCTTCGTTGCTTGACTCCAATTGCTGGACGCGAGCAAGTGAGAGCGCATGAGTGGTTCGGAGCTCGTTGTAAGCCTTGTCCAAGGCTAGGGGTTCGTTTTCTATGCGAATCTCGGGTATTGTAATGTCGTGTTCTCGGAGGAGCTCGCGAAGCGAACCAGTCTCTTGCTGAGCGCGGTCCAAGTCCATTCGCAATCCTCCCAGGCCCTTCTCGCATTGCCATTTTTGTTCAAGCGCTTCATCTGCACGACGTCGGAGAGAGTTGACTTCTCGTCGAAGGCCTGTGACCTCCTTGTGGAACGCGGTTCGTCGAGGGGTGAGGTTGAGGGCAGCGTCTCTTTGGGCCTCTACTTCCTTGATGCGGCGTAGGAACTCCTTTTGCTGTAATTCTTGTCGCTGGAGTAGGTGTTTGAGCGCCTTGTGGAGCGCATCTCGCTGCTCCTCTAGTTCCTTCATTGGGTTGCTGACAGTCGGCGCACTCACGGGAGACATGTCACCTGATGTGTGCTTGACCGAGTTGGACCGGGACAGTGAACCACGCTTGGAATTTAGTCCAGCTGAGCTGCGAGCCAGGGAGTTTGAGCGCGTCAGACCAACCCGTAAGTTTGGAGGAGGTGCAATGTCTGCCTCCTCTGCGATTGATTCGAACTGCACGGGTGGTGGCGCCTGCTGCTGCTGCTGCTGTTGCTGTATTCGCTGGCTGACAAGAGACTCATTCTCCGTTCGTAGTTGCTGTATCTCTTGTTGCATGCGACTAGACTCGTACACAAGCTTTTCCGTGTCGGCGGCGTCAGACTCCAAGACTTCAAGCCGCGCCTTAAGCTGTGGAACGATTTCGTCTCGGAGGTTGTCGGCCTCATTGCGATGCTTCTCGAGCTCTTCGCGAAGCGCCGCCAAAAGGTCCTCAAAGTTTTCCTTGACCTGTCGTTCTTCAGCAAGACGCCTCTTGGCATCTTCGAGTGATTGAGAAAGCTCTTTGACTTTGGGTGTCTCGACAACTGACCCTGCTCTCGACTGGTCGCTGACCTGGTCTTCAAGCTGTTGTACTTGTTCTTCCAGATCCCTGCGTCGGCGGAGCTCTTCTTGCAAGCGTTCCGCCATACGCACCTTGAGGGAAGCGCGCTCCTGTTCGGCTTTCCTCCGTTGTGTATCCAGCTCTTCGAGCTTGCTTTCCGGATCGATGATGGGAAATCGAATAGAGCTCGTACCAGAGTCGGAATAGTAGTCACTAGTCCGTCGATTGTCAGACAGGTTTGTGGAGCTCTCAGCCTTCCAGCGCTCGACCTCATCCTCTAGCTCCATTTCCCTCTGGATCGAGGCAGCAAGCTCAGAACTCACTTCGCGCAACTCGCGCTCCAGCTCCTCGACGTGAGCATTCATCTGGGGCGAGTGTGACAGGAGTGGAGTCCCAGGTACGTTGAAATAAGAGCCAAGTGAGTTGGCAGCGGGTATGTCTAGGCCGTTTGGCTTGGTCTTGGAAGATATGCTGGGTTTGGTGTAGCGCGGGGAGTCCGGAGACACAGAATGTTCTGAGAAGGCAGTGGCTGGTGACTCGGGGCCATTCTGCGGGCGTGAGTTCCAGCCGAAGAAGGAGGTAAAGCCTCCTCCTGGTGACTTGGGTTTGTTGTTTGGTTTTGTACGCGAGTCGTCCTCGCCGTAAGAGTAGTCGTCCATGAAGTCGTCGGTAACGCCGTCCACGTCTACCTTGGGGTCAGGGGGTTGCGCGTCGTTGGTATGCAATGCCATATTGGGCAGAGTAGGAGAACGGGCGTGCGCTCCCCTGATGCCAAAAGCCCTCAGCGCCTCGGTTCTACTTTGTCCCTGGGGGTGTACGCTGCTGACTGGCCGATCATGCCTCGGGGCAGGTGGGTTGGCAGTACGAGGGTCTCGCTCCGCGACGACGAAAGAGCCTCTACGCGACGAATGTGGCAGCTGAGGCGTGGTTCCCGTTAGAGGAGTCCTACCATGTGGGTTGCTATATGAGGTGTCAGCTGCAGGGAAGGCGCAAACAGGGACGGTGGTGACTTACTCGTCGAGATTCCGAGGCACAAAGAGATCTTGGTCGCTGACGGGTGATGACGGTGGAGTGTTGTCGGAGGATGCTGGTCTGCAAGGCAATAGTTTGTTTTTGCGTGTTGTAGCACTTGATGGGCTATTGGAGGGATCGACAGAGTAACGACCAACTACAGGTGAATCGGCGGGCAGGGGCTTTCTCCGGACGGGAGACTGGAGAACAACGGGAGCTGCATAGGGGGGAGTCTGCGACCGGAAGGCAGCAAAAGACGAAATAGCAATCGAGGCCAGGGACGAGCCCTTTTGGTGTGGCGGCGAAGCTTGGGGAGAATGCGCGTCCTCGGTGGACGCTTGGACGGTTTGCATATTCTCGTGTTATTCCCCCACGATAGACATGGCCTTGCACAAATGATGAGCGCAGATGGGAGGTGGAGAGTCGCCAAAGACGGTTGCTCGTAAAGGGGACCTCGCTAGCGAGGTTAGGCACGAGAGCGGAGAAGGGGGGTCTGGGTCTCTGGGTCTCTGGATCTCTGGGCCTCTGGGCCTTTGGGCAGATCGCAGGGCTTGAATTGGTCGAATCGAGGCGCTCATCCACGCCGACCTGACCGTGATGGGCGGTTCGCGTTGCTTGAGTGGAGCGAACCGCGCCAGGGGCGGCGTCCGCCTCTGCAGGTACACTTTTTTACCCAGCCAATGACGGCCCGTGGCCAAGATGCTCGTCTTGTGGGCGGCTCGCGGTTTGACGTCGGGTGTATGGCACTGTGCGTGATTCGGGGAACATGCTCAACTTGAAGATTAGTATTGATCTCTACATGTCGCGCGCTCCGGCGGACAGCTGACGTGCCATGTGGACGTGGGCGCAATGCCTGAGGACGTGAAACACTCTGTGAGGCGTTCAGGAAAGACTCTGATTCTCATTTGCCCATACCGCGATGCGCATAACGCCGCCAGCTCTAGCACTGTGGCGCGTTCCTTGGTAAGTACCACCCCCGCAGCGGGTGGCTTGCATTCATCTCATTTGCGTGCCATGGCGTCTCAGCGTCGTATCGCGCAAGCAATCTCCCCAACGAGAACCCACGCTAGGAGTTGTCTGTATTGGGAAGTGGCTAGAGCTCGGCAGCCGTGAACCACGGACAGTGCTCATGGCAATGAGTCGTGAAGAAAAGTCCAGCCTTTAGTTCTATGCTAACGGAAGCTGGCAACTTTTATGAAGATGAAAAAGACCCCTGAATTGCAATCTTGGACTGCTTGCCCAGTGATACTATTCACGTCGGCCGACTAACTAGCACGTGCAATAGCCTGAGAGGCCACTGGGCATAGTTTCCATGTTCCGATACTGACGTTCAGCCCGACGCCGCATGAATACCATGCCATGGCAATTTGATTATGCCATCTGGCTCCTCCAAGCTGTCCCCCATAGCCTTCGCCAGCACCGTGACGACGTGTGCACAGTCCGTCGTTGGTAGTTGTCTAGCTATGTTGTACCGCAGGCTAGAAACCGCTATTGGGGGGCGCCCCATGACACCCGGACGCTGTCATGATCCCGCCGCATCGGCCCATGTCGATAGGCGTATCACATCTCATCGCCAACCACCGACTCTGCCCTCGTCCCAGCGCTCCTTGCGCTCTGCACGAAGATAGGCGACCTTTCGACCCTCTCTCAGTCGCCGTACAAAGTCCGTGACTTCCCGGTCGCTGGCGACGGCCTCACCGCCACCATAGCCATCGCCTTCGAGAAAACTCTCTTCGAGTCCTCGACACAGAGCTTCTTGTTCTCCTACAGAAGCACTCAGGCGTTGGTACAAAGCTGGTGGACTAAATTCTCGGAGTGCTTCATCTTGCTCGCTTTGCTTTGCTCTCCACTGGCGCTCGAGAGCACGCAAAGCCAGCAAGCGCGACTGCACGTCATCTCGCTGATGCTGGACATGTGCTTCAAGCTGCTTGAGTGATTCGGCCAAGCCTACATTCTGTGCCAACAGCGCCTGCAAAGGTGCGATAGATGCGGGTAATGAAGGATGCGTGGTTTCAGGATTGTGAACTATTGCATGCTGCAATTCTGGCGTCTGCAGCACATGATGCAAGTCCTTGGTTCTACCTTTACCTTAGTAGTGCGCTGGTCAGCATCCGAGAGTGGACGTACGATTTGTCTCTGAGCACATCAGGTAGCCAGCCATCTTCCGGCGGTTGAATTGCCAGTTGCTCTGGGCCTCCGTGTGGATTCTGTTGATGTTGCGCCTGCGAATATTGTTGCGGATGCGATGCTTGACCTGGCGGAGGTGGAGGCAATGGAGGGCCCTGTGACGGTGTTCCAGTACCACTTGAACGGCCCGGCTTGGGTGGTGGTGGCGGCGGTGTTGATTCGTCGTATTGATAAAAGTTTTGTGAGTGGCGTGGAGATGAGTATGCCATGGTTTGCATCAGATAGTGATGACTGGGATGCTCGCAGGTGGTGGTTGCATGTGATGCGGTTCATGGTACTAGCGCGACGGTTTGATCTAATCTAATCTCATCGCTAGACCCCTGCATTGAGGCCACAGCAGCATCTACACTTGCAAGCTGTGGACTTTGCATGCTTCTGCCTACACACGCATACTCTCTTACCCAAGCTTCTGCTTCCACTCTCCAACATCCATCCACAATCCCTACAGCTGGTCTACACCGGACATGGTAAGCAGATGCCCGCCCACGCGGCCAACGGAAGTTATCCCGCTAACTTGCGGTCTCCGCATTCCAGGCGAACGTTATAGCGAATTCGGGCCACGATGACATGATAGTACGTTCGCGTCCATCTTCCCCTTTGTACTTGGCTTCTTCGACCGCATGGCGGCCGGCGCAATGGGAGAATCAAATGAGAGAGTCGACATGCTCTCGATGGAGGCTAACGAAATGCAGCACGATGCTGTTCTGGACTACTACGGCCGGCGGTTAGCGACTTGTTCCTCGGATAAGACAATCAAGATCTTCGAGGTGGAAGGCGAGAAGCACACATTGGTCGAGACACTGAGAGGGTACGTCATGGCGCGACGGGCAGCCCAAGGGCCTACTAACAGCTTGAAAGACACGAGGGCGCCGTCTGGAGCGTAGCATGGGCGCACCCAAAGTACGGCAACATCCTCGCTTCTTCCTCGTATGACGGTAAGGTCCTCATCTGGCGCGAGCAGTCCAACAGCTGGCAAAAGATATATGACGTCGCCCTTCACACCGCCTCAGTCAACCTCGTCGCCTGGGCACCCCACGAAGCTGGCTGCCTTCTCGCTTGCGCTTCCACCGACGGCAACGTCTCTGTACTCGAATTCAAGGACAACAACTGGACACATCAGCTCTTCCAAGCTCATGGAAGTGGCGTGAACAGCGTATCCTGGGCACCCGCCGTCGCACCCGGACAGGTCGTCAGCGCCAGCGGAAACCAGGCAGGCGCTGCGAGGCGGCTTGTAACTGGCGGCAGCGACTGCCAGGTCAAGGTCTGGGAGTTCAGCCCAGAGAGCGGTAGCTGGCAAAACGTACACATCCTTCCTGGTGGTCACTTGGACTGGGTGCGCGATGTCGCATGGTCCCCTACCGTTCTCTCCAAGTCTTACATTGCTTCGGCTTCTCAGGACAAGACTGTCATCATCTGGACATCATCGGATTTGCACGGCGAGTGGAAGCGTACCAAGCTTGACGTTGATGCGGCCGCGTGGCGCGTGAGCTGGAGCTTGAGTGGTAACGCCTTGGCTGTGAGTACCGGAGACAACAGGGTTAGTCTCTGGAAGGAGAGGCTGAGTGGTGGATGGGAGTGCGTCAAGACGATTGAGGAGTAGACTCGCACACCGGAGAAAGCTGGATAGCACCATGAATACCTTTGCAGCATAATACATCTAGAATGACTTGTAGCCCAGGGCAATTGGCAAGTCAAAGCAATGAGTCCGACTGTTGTAACCGAAAGAATTGCTTCGTTGCTATAAGGACCTCTACATAATGTTGATTCGAGGCAACGCGGCCAAGGCATGTAAGATCTGAAGATGCGCCAAGTCGCGTGCCTGATGGCGCAAGGTTGGAACGCGCCGCAATCAATGGATCTCCATCAATTACCCAATACGGTTTATCCTACATGCGCTAACTTCTCCAGCCTCGTCCTAGTCATGCACCTCTCAAGACTTGTCATCATAACCCTGCCCAGCCAAAAGCCCGTCAGTCAAGAGCTCTAAGGGTGCATTACGCTACATGGTTGCTGTGTATAGCCAGGCGAGACTGACAACACATTTTGCTGATCGCTCTTTTATTTCGGCGCTAGTCCATGAGTTCGCTGCTTAGGCATCTGCATTATCGTCCAGTCGCCGTATATCCTTGAGCACTCACGGAATTGGCAAACATGGCAACAGCACAGACTCAAACTACACAGCCCATACCCAAGCATTTCGTAGCAGCAACACCACCACCACAATCCTCCTCATCTTCAACAATGCCGGCTTCATCTACCGTATCCAGCAATACCAGCACCCTCGCCAACGCCAAATTCAATCCAGCCCAAACCGAAGCAAGAGCAATCCTCGACAACCTTCTCACTCACCTCCAACAACCCCCCTCCAACACCACCACCGCTACAGAATACCACTCCAAATACAGCCCCTGGATCCAGCGCAACGGCCACCCCCAACTCCTCGACTTCTGCACCTCCCTCGTGCGCCCACAAACCTGGTCCTTCCTCTCACACCGCTGGTCCCTCGATGCGCTGAAGCCGCTATCCGGCAACCTGCGCTACGAGGGCCGCGCCATCTACATCAACGGCATCCTGGGATTGGACCGGCGACTACGGGTGTACGTGGGGCAGAGCAGTAATCTGCGGCAGCGAGTAGCGCAGCATTTGAATTTCAGGTATCGGCGCGATCATCCGTGTTTGCATTACTTTGCACTGCAGGAGAGTGTGTATAATGTTCTTGGGGTTGTGGTTGTGGTGCCTGGGGGTAATAGTAGTAATAGTGAGAACGAGAGTGGGGAGAAAATGCCGGGCATGGACGATGTGGCCTTGCTGCTCAATGTACTGGAAATGTGGATGTGTCTTGTTTTCCGGTCTTTACCCGACGACTCCCTGGCGGAATGGTTACCAGACGATAATAGCACGATCAGTCGGAAGAGGAAAACAGCCAAAGAGGGCGTGGTCGGTGGGTTGAATGTTGCCTGTCCGCTTGATCAGGGGACGGAGATGGCGGAGAGGTCGTTTGTAGATTTGGTTAACGAGACGGATCCGCTTGTAAAGCGGTATTTGAGGGAGGTGAGGATGAGGAAGAAGCAGAGGGAAGAGGACGAGGGCGACGAGGAAGACGAGTTGCAGCAAAGGAGGAAGGCGTATGCTGACAAAGCCAAGGCGTATGCGAGGAAGGATACGCATGTTCATGTTCCGCACTGGATTGTTGTTGGGGCGCTGGTAGTGGCCGTGGGGTATATATTGCTTAATAGCAGAGGGGGCACACAGCTTCGAGCTCGGTAGGCGGCCAGTTGAAGTAAGCTTTTCTCTCCCTCGATTATGGAAAATCTTCAAGTTTACGACGCAACTCGGAAATTCATCAAGAGTGCGTATTGAATCGTGCCACACTCGCCATGTGCATGTGCGCATAATTGACTATCAAGCTCTTTTCTTGTTTGTTTTTAAAACGTTTCAGTACTGTTGTTTAAAATTAATGCATAGCGATTGGAAGGGATGCAATAAAACAACCCCCATCACAGTTGAAAAGTCGCAAACACACTTTTCTATTCAACTGAAGAAACAGACATGTACTAGAGTTTGATGTAGAATTGTCGTACACGTTGATAAACTAGATTCAAGCACAGACTGCTGTACCTGATACTATGTTCACACTAGTAACAAAAAGATCGCTATCATGTCCGACCAAAGAAAAAAGCGAGTAAAAAGAAAACGTTATGTAAACAGGGTATTGTGAAAAAAAGACAAACGCCACTTTGCTATGCTTGCCAAATGCAATAAATGAAGAAATCCCACTACACTTGAACAAGAGTGCACGTGAGAAGAAAAAACCGCCTGCTACGCCTGATGGGATGTTCAAAGATTCTGTGACGTGTTCTCTGCCAGACTACCACAAAAAGGCGTCAATAGTAGCGCGCTGGTTGCGATGCGCGTAAACCGCACGCTTGGTAATAGCGCCGTTGGCACACTTGGTACCAGCAGCAACAGCCATCATGATGGCCTCGCCAAAGTTGCAGAGACCAAACTGATTGCCGTCATCCGAACAAACAATCCGGCCATCTGTAGAGCATGACGTACTGGTCAAACCACCCGGCGCAGAGGACGGCCGAGGAGCAGTAGGAGGAGCAGCAGACGGTTGAGGAGCGACGGGGGTAGTAGACGGCTTAGCATCACCAGTGGATGCGGCGCCACTAGATGCAGAGGGAGCAAATACACCACCTATGTTTGTGGGAAGAGGCGGTATGGACGCGGTGACGGTCAACAAGGTGGTGGATTCGGCAGCGGGTGCGGACGGAGCTGCAGGAGCATGATGGTCCTCATCACTGCCACCGCCACCAGTACCAGGCTCAGACCCCTCACCGGAGCAAAGGTCCACAAAGGGACCATCACCAACCAACGTCATGGCTTTTCCCGGGTTCTTGAAAGTGTAGTCGTTTGATTCTACTGTCGTGCCGCATGAAGAAGGCGTGTTGACGTTGGCGACGGCCATGTCAGGGAGAGCATCGAGACCAGATGCATCATCTGACCCGCCGGAAATGGAGACGGCGCCGCAGTTCATATACATTTCGCGGTTACCGATCTTGTTGAACCATGTCCAGGCCACGGTCAATTCGCCGTTGGGGAGGTTCTTAGGTACGGTGAAAGGGAAAGAGCCGTCAAGGCTGGGGCCAGATGCGTCGAGGTTGCCCTTGGTCGAAGTAGGGCAGCCTCCTTCGATAGAGTATATGACCTTCCATTTAGAGTCTGCGGTGGGGTTCTTGTCCGTGGTAACGCTCATTTGGCAGCTTCCACCGCCGTGAACAGCTGTACCGATGAAGGAGAGGGACTGCTCTGATCCAGCCTTCCACTTATTGACTTTGGCTGAGCCGCTGGGAGGTCCTTTGCAGGGGAAGTCGGATCCGTCGGGCATCAGAGGCGAGTTATTGGGGCTGTTGAAAGGCACTGGGTTGGCCATGATCATGTGTGCGTTTGCGAAGAGGGGGCCCATGGCCAGCATGGCGACCGTCGCGAGGATAGTGAAGAAGAAGGTGAACATGCTGATTAAGTTTGCGTGGAAATTGTATGGCAAGTGTTTGAGTAGATGTTGAGCGGAGAACTGTGCTGAGTTCTTGTTGTAAGAAGTGATTGTCAGAAGCGATTGTTCTGAGATGCGATTGTTGTGAAATAATTGCTGTGAGAGGTGGTTGTGTTTAATGAGTTGAATAGGGAGAATATGAGCACTTCTTATGTATTGCGGCTGCCTCAGCCTAAGCAGAGCGTTGTGGGGTCATAGTACAATAGCCTTGTGGCCATGTCACGTCACGTTACCACAGCTTCACAATGAGACAAAGCTAGAGGTGAGGTGTACATGGATTGTAGCGGTGAAGCTGGATTGAGGGATCGAGGTGAATTGGCCTGTGATGTCACTAGTCCTGTGAATAGCAAAACAAAGGCCATGGCGGCCCTGTTGCTAGCAATGGAGGAAGGGCCTCTGGAGCCATGCCGCGAGCAACAAAAGAAGCACCATGGGGTCATGGTTGACTGAGTGAGTGTCCGTGTTGCGTCATCGGATGACGATTTTGTGAACAACAGACGATTATGAAACGAGGTTGCGATGATCACCGGTCGTATCGTATGGTTATGTGACGGAGAAGTTTGGTTATGCCAGAGTGTAAGAAAAAGTAATTTAAAGGTCACGCTGAGAGCGACAAAAAAATATCTCAGAGGTAGGGCAGGGATAATCGAAAGTGAGACAGCAAATACGCGAGAATTAGCGAGACGAAGACAGAGAAAGACCTGAAAGTTCCATCTCTTGAGATTGTTATATGCGAGTTGAAGCAAGATTTGGAAAGCCTCTAGATATTTAGCGGGTTCTTAGCTTTCATATCTTTACGCGCCTGACAAGGGCGTATTGTGGGCTTATGACTGTGCGAGGTGGTTTGTGATGCTAAGCCCAGGTAGAGCTTACCTGTCGGGAAGGTAAGCTGGTCGATACTAGGCCTGAGTATAAGAGAGGAAGATAAGGTGCAACGTTGAAGGGGTGAAGTGAAGGGGCGAAGTGAAGGGGCGCAGAGACCTAGAGCAGATACGGACTAGCCAGTCTTGGCCCAGACAGCTGGAGCGCAACCGCGAGAGCATGCCATCGCCAGCCAAGAACGCGCAGGAGTAATCGCAATTCGAACAGATTCTCGTTGTCGAGCGTAGCCAGAAAGTGTCGTAATAGACCACCAAGCCCGAGAGACATTGCGATCCCTGACTCGGCCGATCGTGCCCCCAAACTTTGCGACGCGTCCGGAGTTCGCGAGCACTGCTGAGCTTCCTCACATTTCCTACACGACCCATCGCGCGTGCCAACCGCCATGTTTACGAGTACGGGGAAAACGGCGCCGCCCCAGGCCTTCATGTCCAGCTATGCGCCGCGACTGCGCAGCCATGGTAACTCGCTCATCTCGCCCATTGTTCCACCCTCGAATACGCTCCCTGCGCCGCGCGTGACGAAGCGCGGAACCGCCGTTCTTAGCTACGCAGAAGATGCCTACGACGATGATGATTTCGAAGATAGTGATCGCCCGCGACGAGCGACTGGCCTCCGCAGCGTCCAAAAGGCCGACCCGTCAAACGCCGACCACTCTGCGCAAATCGCAGCTTTGGGCGAAGAGCTCACGGCACCCATCGACCTGCAAGGAATATGGCGAGACTGGATGGGCAGGCCGAAGCGCACACTGTGAGTGGCATCGTGGCTGGGCTTGGCCATGGATTGCAGAACTTGTTGGAAGGCTGACACGTCGTAGAACGGAAAAGCAAGTGCAGACACAGTCCGTCTTGCCAGTGACATTGATCCCCATTCGGATAGACATGGACATCCAGGCTTTCCGTCCCGAAGCCCCACTACCGACGCCCTCCAACGCTCGCGAATTCGGCATCAACGAGAATTTGCCCGCCTACAAGCAGCCCGACGTCACGCCGGCGTACAGGCTCAAGGACTCGTTTCTATGGAATCTCCATGAGGCTCTGACGACGCCCGATCAATTCGCAAAGCAATTCGTAGACGAACTGGACCTCCCAACCGAGCGGAAGCCGTTGATAATATCACAAATCGCCAACCAGATCCGGCAGCAATTGGAGGAGTATGCCGGTGTTGCCCTGCATCCACTCTTTCACTCCATGCATTCGCCGGCAGTCCAAGGAACGAACGCCAAATTCACTCTACCTTCTCGCGATGGCACTTCCACCCCCGTAGTCCCGGCTACGAATGGTGCCTCTACTCCCATGACGAATGGCGCATCGCATGCAGAGGGAGCGCAGACACCCGCAGCCATCCCAAATGGCATCAGCGCAAAGGCTACAGCGCTGCCTTCGGAGGAGCTTCATAACCCTGACGATACGTACCGATGTATCGTTACCCTAAACATCAACCTCATGAACCGGCTGTACACCGACAAATTCGAGTGGTCACTGTTACATCCACCAGGCTTCGCCGAGATGTTTGCAAAAACTACCTGCGCAGATCTCGGGCTTTCCGGAGAATGGGTGAATGCCATGACGCACAGCATCTACGAGGCCGTACTACGGCTCAAGAAGGAGGCCTGTGAGAATGGCGGATTAGTTGGTGATGGAGAGATTGACAACGACGCCGTAGAGCCTACCATCGGCGCAGGCTGGAGATATGACCAAGAGCACCTCTGTGACGAGTGGGAGCCAAAGGTCGAGATACTGTCGCCTGAAGAGATCGAGAAGCGCGAAGGCGACCGTGAGAGGCAGATACGCAGATTACGGCGAGAAACGGCACGCTTCTCCTCAACCGCAAACATGACGGGCACCCCTGCCAACGACTTCTTCAGCAACATCGAAGGACAAGAGAACATGGGTCGGGGCGAGCGCAGCAAGAAGAAGAGAAGATTCAGAAGTCTCAGCCCCGTCGGACGTGGTACGCCTGGGGCTGGGGGAGGAGGATCTGGCTATGGCGGTCAGGACGGAGGGTTGCAAGAAGGGTATGTATTCGCATTAATATCATGTCGCAGACTCTTGATGCTGACTATGACGCTACAGGGAGCGGCAAACATGGCGATGCTCACACTGCAGGGTTTGGGGAACCGCCGTATGGGCAGTTCGCGACGGACCAAAAGGACCGCGCACACTTTGCAACAACTGCGGCTACCTCTACGAACGTGACAAGAAGCTGCCGCCGTGGTCTGAGAATCTTTTCTATCACGAACGGCCGCTACACGAAATCCAACAATATCGAGCGCAACGATGATAGATCTAGGCCGATACTAGAAAAGGTTTCTTTTCAATATTCGTACCAAGCTGGTCGAGTCCAGTTTTCTCTCGACTGCACTCTTGCTCCGCGGCGCCGCGAACTCTGGTAGCTCCAAACTTTTCTCCATGAAACGCTGACTATGAAGTGTTGGAATTAGTCGCATTATATTCTTGCAGCGTGGCGTCTTGGGGTGTGGGTGGCTGCCATCACGGCACAACTTGTATAACACAACGTAAATTATAGGCGCTCCTACCACAATACCAGCATTGAGGTTATTGGCTGGGTTTTGCAATCCGACGTCCTAGGTTTTTGGAAGGGGGAAGATCAGCAGGCCATCTATCTGCCTTGGAATGTATGGTTAGTGAGACATATACACAGCCCAACAGCCTTTTTTTTTGGCGTAGCCTTCATTCCGTTGCAGCAGCTACCTAGCTAGCATCTTGGGCTTGCAGAATAAGACCTGCGTTCTTTTAGCAAACTTGAAACTTAGCAGAAGCACTAGCATTCCTATTGTCGACTCTTTTCGGTTGTATGTTTGTTGGTGCCATAATCTATCTCGGACCTCCCTCTTGTTTTTCAATCTATGCTATACAAACACACTAGACTCAAAATAGAGATGTGATCCCGGTGCGTGTCGGAATATAGAAGCAGATACAAGGCGAAGAAAAACTTAGTTGCTTTGCTCTTGGCTGCCTTGCCTTACCCTATCCTTCTTCCAAGGGGATGAGTGCAGCACCTTGTGGCTTCGGAGGAGTTCGCAGAAAAGCTTAGGGCCTACACCGTCATCTTTCGCCTTGTTTATTGCGATGATGGAAAAAAACAAACTCGCAATGTTACATTGGCGCTATCCGATGCTGCGAAATGGTGCCAGCGCATAGAAATGCTCGAAAAAAAAAACCCCCCCAGGTTAGCGTGAGGGCTTCTAGTGCGCGGTTAGGCTTTCAGACGGTTTGGAACTAACCCTCCTATTGTTCTTGCGTGCTGTTGCCTATTGTATACCCAAACCATCGCGTTATTATTATTATTATTATCATCATCACTCTTTCCCAGCACTAGGTATCAGGCAATCAACCCAACAACAAACGCCGTATAGTTTTCAGATCCCATATCATTGCGTGATCAAGTATGACTGTCCAGGCAAGACATCTGATGTGTCCAACACGACCCAAGCAAGCAAGCACCAAGGACTCCCCCATTGCAATCCACAGTTTGTTAGTCAGTTTGAGTGCTGTGTTCCCACAGCGTAGATTCTTCCTATTGACACGTCTGCTTCCTGTGCAACGGGTGCACGGTGGTACAAAGGCAGACTTTTTGCATCGAGATACATGGCCCAACGCCACATATCTCTGTTTGCTCTGTGGCATAACAACCTCATTCATACCTGTTAGTACATGCGCACGTGCATGCCAGACCTACCTACCTATAGTCAAGCAGGTAAAAAAAGAAAGCTCAGATCGCTACCTAGGTATTGTCATGGTCCCGTCGGTCGCCTAAATCTTGCTAATCCAAACCCGCACACACACATCACCCAATGCCACGACTTTTGCTTCAGAACTTGCAGCTCCCCAGTTGGCCACGGAGCGAGCAGCCACGCCACAGATGACACTACAGCCCTTCCTGCCAGCGTATTCGCCCGCCGCTAGTCCAAACGCGCCCAATGCTGATCTGCCAATTGTGGCGCACGCGCTGAATGCTGCCTAGCGCGACCCGATCCTATTGAGCGATGAGGGTTACAATAGCAAGATACAGGCGTGTTTTTTTTCTTCGCATCTTGTGCACCTGTGACGCTTTGTCTGGGGCACTACCGGCGGTAATGTGTGGTGTTATGCATGACTATGTGGCGTGGAGCTGGTAACACTTGGAACGTTTTCGCACCTTGCTATTGTGTTGGGCGTTTCAGAGGTTGGTCAATAGCGGTTGGGGGCTGTAGGTAGGACTGGTGGATAGGTGGTTGAGTGGGGGTATAATAGGGTACACTTCTTTCATTCATCGTTGTAGGAAATTTGACGCGCAACAAGTGAGATATCTTCTTTTTACATTGTGTGAGTTGGTTGCGAGCCGTTGGAAGCTCTGTTTTGCTGATCTGTTCTTGGTTCCAGGCTGCACACATCGGAAGGAACATCACTGACAGCCAACTTCCGTCGGCTGCCTGCTATACAGAATCTACGGGTATATACCGGGTCGAGACTACCGTCCTTCTTCGTGGTCGTGCAACATTTACCGGCAAAGCCTTTAACCACCATATTTCTGGTAGTCGACTCGCATGATCTCCGGATAATCCGTCACACCAACATCACGCCACGACCTCACGGTCACGATACTCCACAAGCAACACCCGTAACAACTCGGAAGACGCTTGGCAACGGGACTGGATATAGATCATGGATCCCTTTCGCAACACAGCCGTACAGAGCCTAAAAGTGTCAATGTTGCAACAAATTTCATCATCACCAATTAATAGGGTCTCTACACCAATCCCATCCTCGGAGGATATACCAGCACCACCAGCCTATCACATGGTTGTAGACGCCAACATGCCAATACCAAACGTAGCAAGCCCGTACAATCACGAGGAAGAGGACAAGGAGGATGAAAACGATACACCCGAAGTAACCATCAACGCAGCAACACAAATCCGCGGACACGGAAACATCATTTCGATTGCACAGATGGACAGTGTTCGAATAGCAAACCTCATCACCTCGATGCTCGACTGCGGCAACAATAACAAAGAGCTGGCAGACACGGCCGCCCGACCAATCACACCTCCAAGTCGACCAACAATGGCAACAGCACAACCCGAGCAAACGTCAAGGACGCAGGTCAGAGGCGTGAAGAAATATCCTAATATCAACATCACTGTCAACTGCGGCGCAACGATCGTAGGGGATCGGAATATCGTGGGTCCGGGATTGGGCGATATCGCGAGACAAATGCAGATGGCGCAGCGGAATCAGGCCGCCGCGGCGCTGCAGCAACAGCAACAGCAACAAGCTGCCGCGGCGCAAGGCCAGAAAATGCCATCGCCGCCTATCCAGCGGAACAATACTTTGTATCAGGCCCAAGCGGGCATCGTCACGTCCCGTTACCCTACCCCAGCTCCCCTGTCGTCGTCATATGGCGTCACGACTCCGCCGATGAGTCGTAGCTCTAGTCTGCACAGCGATGGAGAGTCTAAGAAGAGGAAAGCTGGGGACGTTGGAGAGGGATATGCTGCAAAGAGGCACTGTTGAAGGCTCCCACGAAATAGGGTCCTTTGTGACTTGTTCTCTCGGTATTGAAGTTTTCTTTTTCTTTTTTTATCGGAAAAGGGAGGGG